>SJYV01043538.1:23614-67527 GCA_006410875.1 Neotragus pygmaeus | reverse complement strand
GGAGATTGCATCAGATTCCACAGGTTCAGAGTTAGTTCTACAAGACTGTCTCTCACATACAGATGCCACTCAGAAGCCTGTGCTTCTGACAGACCAGCTACAGAATGAATGTTCCAGCAACTTCCTCTTTGGCAACTCAGCACAGATGCCAGTTACAAAACACCTGTATTTCTGACCAATTGGTTATAAATCAGGGATTCCCAAGATCCCTTCTGTGGATTCATCAAGAAACATTTTGCTTACTAGATCACTAGTTTACTGTAAAAGGACATCAGGAACAGCCAGATGGAAGAGATGAATAGGACAAGGTATACAGAAAGGGGACAAAGCTCCTATGGTCTCTCCAGGCACCACTGTCCCCAGTCTCCATGTTCACCAATCCAGAAATTCTCCAAACCCCATACTTTGGGGATTTTTATGGCAACTTCATTACATCAGCATGACTGAGTAAACCATTAGTAGCAGTATTAGTCACTCAGTTGTATCTGACTTTTTTCCACCCCATGGACTATGTAGCCTACCAGGCTCCTCTCTGAACTAAAACGGACTGGAATGGCTGAATTTAACTCAGATGAGCATTATATCTACTACTGTGGGCAAGATCCCTTAGAAGAAAGGGAGTAGCCATCATAGTCAACAAAAAAGTCTGAAATCCAGTACTTGAATGCAGTCTCAAAAATGACAGAGTGATCTCTGTTCATTTCCAAGGCTAACCATTCACTATCACAGTAATCCAAGTCTATGTCCCAACCAGTAATGCTAAAGAAGCTGAAGTTGAATGGTTCTGTGAAGAACTACAAGAACTTCTAGAACTAAAACCCCAAAAAAAGATGTCCTTTTCATTATAGGGGACTGGAATGCAAAAGTAGGAAGTTACGAAATAGCTGGAGTAACAGGCAAATTTGGTCTTGGAGTACAGAATGAAGCAGGGCTGAGGCTAACAGTTTTCCCAAGAGAATGCACTGGTCATAGCAACCTCTTCCAACAACACAAGAGAAGACTGTGCACATGGACATCACAAGAAGGTCAATACCAAAATCAGATTAATTATATTCCTTGCACCAAAGATGGAGAAGCTCTATACAATCAACAAAAACAAGACCTGGAGCTGTCTATGGCTCAGATCATGAACTCCTTTTGCCAAATTAAGACTTAAATTGAAGAAAGTAGGGTAAACTACTAGACCATTCAGNTCTAGACAGCATATTAAAAAGCAGAGACATAACTTTGCCAACAAAGATCAGTGTAGTCAAAGCTACGGTTTTTCCAGTAGTCATGTGTGGATGTGAGAGATGAACTATAAAGAAAGCTGAGCGCTGAAGAATTGATGCTTTTGAACTGAGGTGTTGAAGAAGATTCTTGAGAATGCCTTGGACTGCAAGAAAATCCAACCAGTCCATCCTAAAGAAAAGCAGTCCTGAATATTCTTTAGAACAAAGCTGAAGCCAAAGCTGAAACTTCAATACTTTGGCCACCTGATGGGAAGAACTAATTCATTTGAAATGACTCTGATGCTGGGGAAAATTGAAAGCAAGAGGAGAAGGGGATGACAGAAGATGAGATGGTTGGATGGCATCACTGACTCAATGGACATGAGTTTGAGTAACCTCTGGGAGTTGTTGATGGACAGAGAATCCTGGCATGCTGCAGTCCATGGGGACACAAAGAGTTGGACACGACTGACAGACTGAACTGAGCTGAACTGAGACTCCTCTGACCATGCGATTCTCTAGGCATGAATACTGGAGTGGATTGCCATTCCTTTTTCCAGAGGATTTTCTCGACCCAGGTAGATTCTTTAGCATCTGAGCCACCAGAGAATCCCAACTGGTCATTGGCAATTGATCCAATTTTTAATCTCCTCTCCTGGGAGGAAAGGAGGGGTAGGTCTGAAATTTCCAAACCTCTAATGGAAGAGTTGGCAACCAGTCCCTATCCTTAAGTGAAAGTGAAGTCGCTCAGACGTGTCCGACTCTGCTGCCCCATGGACTGTAGCCCATCAGGCTCCTCCATGCATGGGATTATCCAGGCAAGAGTACTGGAGTGGGTTGCCATTTCCTTCTCCACGGGATCTTCCCAACCCAGGAATTGAACCCAGGTCTCCCGCATTGTAGGCAGATGTACCATCTGAGCCACCAGGGAAGTTTTGGCACACACCCTATCCTTAGGTGTGTGCCCAAAGTCACCTCATTAGCATAACAAAAGACATCTTTACTACTCTGTCACTTAGGAAATGCCAAGGGTTCAGGAGTTCAGTGCCAGAGGGGAAGATCAAATATCTACTTTATATTACAAATCACAATATCACACAAGACTAGTCAGAAACAGAATGAAAAGCACTGCAGGAGGCATGGATTTTAAAAGGTCAAAAAGCTTTACCCTCAGGATACCTGCTTTGCCATTTTACTTCTCTAAACGGAGCTCCACCTTTACTAGGGAGAGACAATGAGCATGCATTAATATTTCTCAGGCAGTAGTTCTGCATTTTTTCCTCATTTATCCCACTGACCTGTGTCTTGGTGGTGGTTTAGTTGCTAAGTCCTGTCCAACTCTGCAGCCCCATGGTCTGTAGCCTGCCAGTCTTCTCTGTCCATGGAAATTCTCAGGCAAGAATACTGGAATCCCCCTCATATAAACAAGGAGAATAATAAAAGGGTCCCATCTCTAGCTTACAGAGCAAATAAAAAACTAAGCCAGACTCATCAAATTCAATGTTTCTAATTCTCACACATTTATTTTCACACAAGTGAGGCCTAAAGGGAAGAAAGTCCATGATGTACTAACATTGAAGAGCAATGTGACAGCAATATCCAAAGTTTCCCAGAGGGACTCTCTAATGTTCAAAGTAAAACAAACCCAACAATACCACCGATCCCTCCCCTAAGGAAGCAATGGTTACATTTACATGATCTGTGAACATTAAACATACCTGCAGGAAAATGTTGAAATGTAGCCTGCCACTTGCAGTGCAAAGTCTCCTTCAGTTTTCCAAATTCGCCTTCCTTAATTAACCTTATCAGTTTAGCTTTTCACCCCTGGCATGTGTGGCCTCTAATGTATTTTGAATGCCTTGGAACCATTTGATTTTTTGACCATTATTTTCCCATTACAGATTATATCATGTAAATGCATTTTCAGGTTTACTACAAGTAGAGAAGTCTTGCATGGCTTAATGAAAGTATTATCATGTCTTGCATTTGTCCTTGAATATCCGTTTCTTTTATCAGCTCATGGAAAAATGGAAAAGACCAGGACTTCCTTGCTGCAGGTGGTGGTAGGGGAGAGTAGAAATAGGGTCTGACCCAGCGGAAGGCCTGCAAGATGGTATAGTTTATGCAAGGCATGAGACCCAGTATATAGTGAAAATAATTACGGGCAGAGGCAATAAGTACAACAACTAGGATATCCCAAAAGGTTAACAGAGTATGTGAATTACAAATCCACAGTCAGCAATGATACTTTGAAATCCAGGCAGGAAGGCACAAAGTACGGAAACATTTGATTTGGTAAAAAAGATGATTCTCCACAAATTAATCCCCAAATTCAGAGAAATTGTCATCAAAACCCTACGATTTTTAAAACATAAATTTAGCAAACTGCTTCTAAGCTTCATCTGGAAAGATAAATACCAAAGAATAAATAGCCAAGACATTTTTGGTGGGGGAAAAAATGATGCACTAGTTCTCTCACATATAAAAATATACCATAAAGGTAGTTATCGAAACTTTATTGATGCCAGAATAAGAAAATTACATAAATGGACTAGTGTACAATTTAGAAACAGATCCATGTATTCTATAACATTAGTCTCTGGTAAATTAGCATTTATCAGAAAAACATCTGTCTGTAACTCACTGGGTAGGTTATACAATTTATTGTCCAAATCAGGACAATTTGAGAGTGTAAGGTAGTACCAGTGAGATGCTGGGACGACCACCAAACATTGGACTAGTGAAAGTCACTCAATCATGTCTGACTCTTTGCGACCCCATGGATTGTCCATGGAACTCTCCAGGCCAGAATACTGGAGTGGGTAGCCTTTTCCTTCTCCAAGGGATCTTCCCAACCCAGGGATTGAACCCAGGTCTCCTGCATCACAAGAGATTCTTTACCAGCTAAGCCACAAGGGAAGGCCATTGTGGACTGGACTGCCCTATGCCCTATACCAGACACATGGTTATGGAGTTAAAGATAAGGTTGTCCCTGCATAATTATTAATAGCTCCTCAATTCATTCTCAAAGGTGTTCTAATTTGGGCAGTAAATCTTACGGTCGCTCTAGTATTAGGGTCCTGGTCACCAGGCAGGTATTCAAGAACCAAGCTCCAGGCTCTGAAAGAAACTATGACAAGAAGAAAGCAAGTCCCCATTCACATACTGGAACAAATGGTAATATTTAGGTTACATCTGTGGGAACTGAGAGAGAGCAATCAAGGCAGAATCCTCGTTTTGATGACTTAGCAATATAAGAGACAGAGCATCGAGGATACTTGATAGTGAATACCAAAGTTCTGGTCAGGAGAGGCTGCCTCAAATCAGAAGAAACTAGAAGGTAAAGACCAAGACTGGCACTGTGCAGGGGCAAGGAACCAGACAGGGCCCAACACAGCTTTTACTTTATTACTTTTATTTATCTTATAAGTATTACAAAATTTTAGTGAAATTTTTGAGACAGACTGGCCATTATTTTTCATCAATATTTCTAAAAAACCACCATAAAATGGTTCTCAGTATAAAAGTGAAAGAAGTTAAAATAAGGTAAAATATGTGAATGTGTTGCAGAGGACTGCTAAGACTGCCAGTACTGACCATATATGTATTATTATCACTGAAGTCTACATGCAATATTATTGCTAGACAATTCTACATACATTATGGTATTTAACCATAAAACCACTTCAGGTTGGTTTTGTTAGCTTCATCAAGCAGAGTAAGCTAAGGCTTCCAGAAAAGACACCTTATACCATTGTTCAGTGGCAGAGCCAGAACCCAGGTCTGACTCTTAGCCTTCGTGTCTGGTTGATATCAATGTTACTCTTTGTGTAGATGAATAGAGATGCATAAAAACATGGGGTAAGTTCAACAGACACACTTGGGAAAAACAATTACACAAAATCTAGTCAGAGATTTTAAGAGCATACATACTCATTAAATTATAATTATCTGTTTGCTTGATAATTTATGTGTTTACCTGATATGAGCAAAACTGCATATTAATCAGCCTCATCCTTGCCTGCTCTTGTTTTTTACACACTCCACAATCAACTCTCAGCAAATCCTGCCAGCTCTACCCTCACGGTGTTCTCAGCACCTCCACCACTACCATACTGCTCCATGAGTCTGTCATCTCTTGTCTTGACTGTTTTTACAACATCCATACAGGACTCCCTGCCTCAGTCCTTGGCCTCTGCAGTCTGTTCTCAGCACATCAGGCAGACTGACTCCAGCAACATCTACATGAACCATGTCTCTCTGATGCTCAAAGTCCTGTAACAAGTCCCCATCTCACTCAGAGTGAAAGCCAAGGCCTGACCACTGCCCACTAGCCCTGTGGTGAGCTTTTGCCTCTTAACTTTCTAACTCACCTCCAGCCACATCGTCCAAACTCACTTTGCTGCCGTGCTGTTCCTCAAAAATAACAGTACATGATCATCTCGGCATGTTTACACTTGCCATTCTTCCGCCTTGAAGGCGACATCTCTTTATTTTTTGCATGCTTGCATGCTAAGTCGCTTCAGTCCTGTCTGACTCTGTGAAATCCTATGGACTGTAGCCTGCCAGACTCCTCTATCCATGGGATTCTCCAGGCAAGAATATTGGAGTGGGTTGCCATGCCCTCCTCCAGGGGATCTTCCTGACCCAGGGATCAAACCTGCATCTCTTATGTCTCCTGCATTGGAAGGAGGGTTCTTTACCACTGGTGTCACCTGGGAAGCCTCTCTTTATCTCTTAAACCACTGGCTAAATCATTTATCACCTCAAGTCTGTACCAGCACACCAGCTTATCATCAAGGTTTCCTTGATTGTTGTAAATAAGTTATCAACCCCTTCCTCCCATAGCATCACCCACTTCACCCTGTGGAACATTCTCCTAGGCGCTTACCACCAACTGACNTAAATCATTTATCACCTCAAGTCTGTACCAGCACACCAGCTTATCATCAAGGTTTCCTTGATTGTTGTAAATAAGTTATCAACCCCTTCCTCCCATAGCATCACCCACTTCACCCTGTGGAACATTCTCCTAGGCGCTTACCACCAACTGACATGATATGTGTACAGTCTTCTTTATCTTACCTCTTTATCTGCACTTGAATGTGTTAGGTTGAGCCACGTGAAGTTACCATTTGCACAGGTCAAAAATGACTATCTACAATTTCATTTGGTTTAATAATATTTTTGTATGTGTGCATATGTGTGTGCATGCACTCAGTCATATCCGACTCTTTGCAGCCCCATGGACTGTAGGCCACCAGGCTCCTCTGTCCATGGAATTTTCCAGGCAAGAATACTAGAATGGGTTGCCATTCTCTCCTCTAGGGGATCTTTCCAACCCAGGGATCAAACCCATGTCTCTTGTATTGTCTTCATTGGCAGGTGGATTCTTTACNCTTCCTGACCCAGGAATTGAACCTAGATTTCCTACACTGCAGGCAGAATCTTTACCAACTGAGCTATGAGGGAAGCCCAAATTGCTCTTTACCCCTGTATGTATAAACACACTGGTCTCTTAGCTACTTCTATTTCTGTCTTCGGATACCCATTCAATCAAACCTCCCAATATCCTCTTGACCAGCACAGAATTTGTGTTTTAGTCTTCCTTGAATTTTCACCTCCTACTGCCATACCTGGCACATAGTAGATGCTCAATAAATACTGAGCTGAAATGATGAAAATTCTTCAAGGCACTGGACACATGGCAGGGAAGGAAAGCAAAAACTAAGATAGAATGAGAAAAGGATGGACAAGTCCAGGGAGCCTTCAAACTCCTTGGAAAAGTAGCCTGGCATTGGGGAGAAATGGGGAGGGAGTAAGCAAAAAAGATTAAAGGGCAAAGGCAGTGTTAATGAAAGACAAAATGATAATTATTCAGTCCAATCCAGTCTTCTGCCTTGGAAATAAATGCATTCACAAACTTCACTGGCCATTTTGAACATTTGATTTCTCTTTTTTATTGACCTAGTGCTGTTTCTTGGGTTTAGTGAAGCTAAATTTTAAACACAACTGCCTATATGAATATATTGCAACTTAAGCAAGATTCATTTCCCTGCAGAATCTGATAAAAATTGATAAATGGCATTGGGCACAAGAAAAAGGACCTGCAGGAGGTTTACTTGAGTATAAATTCTAATAACTGGTACTTCTATTTTTCCTTTTAAAAATATATATTTCCCTACAGATAAAATCCTTTTAAAATTCTAAAAGCAAAATTGTTCCTCACAATAATTTTGTATTATAGCAAAAGTTTGTAAGCAACTTTAATATTCACAATAGAAAATCTGTTAAATCATAGAATGTCCGACTCTGTGCAACCCCATGGATGGCAGCCCACCAGGCTCCCCTGTCCCTGGGATTCTCNAAAAAAAAATAATGACATGATGTTTAAGTAAAATTGCAGCTCAGAAGGCAACAAGTGTTTGATCAAAGTCTTGGTACTCATCATGAGAGAAGCAAATCAACTGAGAATTTACTGTCTTTGTTCATCACTAGGTCTTCATATGCTTTTTCTCAATGCTTAATCAAGTTGTTTTTCATTTGCTTTCAGGTAGCTTAGCTGAATCATCTTTCAGCAAGACCTTTACAATAAGAATGAAATTTTATGTATTATTTTTAAATTCCATATTTAGTATAAAATTTCCTCATGTCTTTAAAAAAAAATGTCACTACCAGTGATGGTGCGGAAGGCAGAGCTTTCGGTGCCCTATAGGAATGCTGTGACTGTCACAGCCAGTCCTCAGATTTTGAAGGTTTTATCAGAGCAGGTGGAAGCATGATGCATTTGTTTCACCTTTCATTTATTCTCATTGAGTAACTTAATTAAATATGTTTTGCTGTCTATATAAATTTTACAAGCAAAAGGATTAATATTTAAGAAGCAATTACTCTGCATTACATGTTTTCATAAACTGTCTCTTCTAATTTATAAGATAAGGATTATTATGCCCATTTTACAATTGAGGAAGCTGAAGATAAGAGAGTTTAAGTAAACTTCCAAGAGTCCAAAAACTAGCCAGTGACTGAATCAAGATTTAAACCCAAGGTTGTACTCTGTCCCCTTCACCCTATGGCTTAGCTAGCCCTTCTCAAACATGAGTCAGAGCAGCAGTGAACAGCCAAGCCTACAGGGGAAAACAGTGTCAGAACAAAGTCGAAAATTGTGAATCAAAAGAGATAATAAATATGCTAACATGATATATTGGCTATATTTGTGGAATTAAAATGAACAAATAATTAGCTTCATATTCTGCACAAATAAGATTCTATAAAATTCTTAAATCTCTACTTTCATGGTTTTATTTCCAGAGCATGATTTCAATAATCATGGGATTTAACATAATTAAAATATTGACTATAAGTAAATCATTTTCAGCAAGCTTTATTTATGGGATGAGGATGTCAAGTTTATGAATCAATCTGAATGACTTTGGCCTACAAAGTCAAAGACAAATGGAACAGCCAAAGAATACAGCAGTAGAATCTGGTACTATGCCAGCATCCTTAGTTTGATGTTGGTACATTTGTCTGCACCTCTTTCTTGACCACATCTCCATCTTCACTGCCTAATTCACAGACTCAAAGGAAAAAACTCAAGCAGCATGACTTTAAACGGCAGCTATGGCTCTGCCTAATTCTCTTGGTGGCAGTAGTCATGGTGATAAGGAAGGCAATGATGGCTGATAATAAGTTTAGATAATCAAGATCCTCAAGTTAATTATTTGGAAATAAATTAACTAGGTTATCTGGAACTACTGCCCATAACTGCTTGTAATAATTCCACCCTCAGTTTCTTATCCTGCACACCTGGCCTCTATACATCCAGCTTCTCCAGCTGTGTTTCCCCCAACAATCCCAGGGGCCAGGCACACCACACTGCCTGTTCTGAGACCAGAGCCAAACCTGTTAGGATATCAGCTTCCCTAGGATTCCTCAAGAGACAGAACATCAGAAAACAAGCTTATAGGCAGGCAGAGCAACCAAGTGGAAGGAAAAGTCCACTGAAATTTTTGAAGCCTAGTTTTTATGGTGCAGAGGAACCTGAAGTCAACTTTACATGTTTTTCAAAAATGTAAATTTTTTGAATTATTTTAATTCAAAACCAGTCCTGTTTTTGTGATCATCTGCTATATGCAAAATACTGGTTTCTATCCTTGTGCTCCATTGTGAAGGAATGCCCAGGATGTGAATACTTTTCCTTCTTTGATTAAATTTCTTTGTTAGGTGAGCCAATGTTATTCTCTAAATTGCAGGAAGCAAAATAAAATTTTGCTTTAAATAAATAGAGCTACAGCAAAATAAAGTTACAGCAGTAATAACTATTAGAGAGAGGTTATTGACTAAGGGTATTACCACTGAGTTCATAAAATATTCTTTGGATTGCTTCTATTAAATGTTGAATTAATATAAAGTAACACTTATCACATGTTAACATACAGAGAGGGCTTTCCAGTTATCGCTAGTGGTAAAGAACCTGTTGGCTAAGGCAGGAGACATAAGAAATGCGGGTTCAGTCCCTGAAGATCCCCTGGAGGAGGGTATGGCAATCCACTCCAGTGTTCTTGCCTGGAGAGTCCCATGAACAGAGGAGCCTGGCAGGCTACGGTCCATAGAGTTGCAAAGAGTCAGACACAATTAAAGCAACTTAGCACACACACAAAACATACAGAGAATGATGACAAAATAAACATCTGAGTACCCTTCACTAAGATTAAAAAATAAAACTACTGGAATTTTTGAAGCCCCTGAGGATGCTTCCTAAATTGCATCCCCTCCCTGCTCCAGCCCCTACCCAGAGATAACCACCCTCCTGTTTATTATTCCCTTGTTCTTCTTCATGAGTTGATCATATCTGAATGCTGAAACAATACATTATTTACTTCTGAATGTTTGAAGACTTTATACAAATGGAAACATACCATATGAATTGTTCTGCAGCAGGCTTTTTTCACCAAACATGATCCCATGATTTTTCAAGTTATCAATGCTGATGTGAGTAGCTGTAGCTCATTTTGTCTGCTGTGTAGTATGCCATTATATGAAGATACCACCATTTATCCATCCAGCCTACTGTCCATAGATATTAGTGTTATTTCCAGTTTTGTACTGACGATGCTGCTGTAATACTTCTTGTGCATCTGCCTCTGTGCATATATACAAATATTTCTTAGTCTGTACACCTAACAGAAATAGTTGGTTCAAAATTATGCACATCTTCTACTTCACCACCTAATGCCATCATTTTCCAAAGCAGTTGTAGATGTGATTCTGTTGCTCTAGAGTTTAGGGGTTTTCAGTTCAGTTCACTCAGTCATGTCCAACTCTTTGCAACCCCATGGACAGCAACACACCAGGCTTCCCTGTCCATCACTAACTCCTGGAGTTTACTCAAACTCATGTCCATTGAATCAGTGATGCCATCCAACCATCTCATCTTCTGTCGTCCCCTGCTCCTCCCACCTTCAATCTTTCCCAGCATCAGGGTCTTTTCAAATGAGTCAGTTCTTCATATCAGGTGGNTAATCAGTTTATATCCAGAAGTGAAACATCAATTCTGGGTACATTACTTCCTAATCACAAATATTACTCTTGATCATAAAATTATAAATAATTTAGAATGAAAAGCTGACCAATGGGCAGCTCAAGGGGTTTTCTCTGTTTGTTTAATCTTTCTAACTGAGAGGTCTCAGGACATGTATAGGAATCCATTAATCTCGTATAATAGCCTCTTTTCCACTGTGAGGAAGCAGTGCAGTACCACACAATGAGCCTGGGCTTTAGAGAAATACAGGACTAGGTGGAGTCACAATTTCCACCACCTACTAGCTATGTGTCTTTGCATGCATTTGACTTCTCTGACTGTCAATTCACTCACCTTTAAAAGAATTTCATATCCAACATATAAGACAAAAAAGACAATGTATGTAAGGCATCAATTAAGATGAAATGGGTACGGTAACTGATGGCTCTTGATATAATCAAAAGGTGAAATTATCTTTTCTCCATTTTTAGGAAGGCCTTAAAGAAATTCATCATTGTCCTTTCACCTATCACACCAGACCTTAAGCCCCTCCACTCTTTCATCATCTCTCCTCCCCTTCTCCCTTACATCTTCTCTGCCTACAAAGTAGGCAGACATTGTGAGGCGAGGACCAAGGCATGACAGGAAGCAGGTTACAACGTAGAAATGCAGGGTGGGTATAGGCTCTGACGTAAAAAGATGCTGCCTTACCCTTACTGGTGAATTTTATAAGGAAAAAAATCTAATTTAAATCAAGCATTGGAAAAGATACTATATTTGATAGAAATCACTGGAAAAGTTCTCAGATGCCAGGCAAAGTTTATCTATGTTTATATTGTAGTTAGCTTGTGGCTCAGCTGGTAAAGAATCCATCTGCAATGTAGGAGACCTGGGTTCAATCCCTGGGTTGGGAAGATCCTCTGGAGAATGGAAAGGCTACCCACTCCAGATTCTGACCTGGACAGTTCTATAGACTGTATAGTCCATTGGGTCACAAAGAGTTGGACATGACCGAGCAACTTTCACTTTGACAAAGCTGCTCTATGCAAAGGCATACACATTACAAGTAGATTTGGAAGATTCTTCAGTCAAGGAACTGACAGTTTCTGTGCCCTTGGCATCTGTGCTTACTCTTCTCCTCTCTGTGTAGTGTATGGACCGAGGAGGCTCAGTGCACCTTGCTGAATGCGTCCATCACAGAAACATTTAACTGCTCCTTCAGTTGTGGTCCGGACTGCTGGAAACTCTCTCAGTATCCCTGCCTACAGGTGTATGTTAACCTGACTTCTTCTGGTGAAAAGCTCCTCCTCTACCACACAGAAGAGACAATAAAAATCAATCAGAAGGTAGGAGCCTGGCACACACCGCACCTCGTTCGCCCTCATGTAGCTCCACACCAGTTCATCTCTCTCTGTCTGTAGTTCCTCTGTGCCAGCATTCCAAAGCAAACATGCCACTACGCAGTAGACCCTGCCTCATCCAGCCACAGAGTTCATTGCACTACTTGACTCTTGCTTGAGAAACATTTATTTTCTGTGCAAGTCATGGTCAAAGCAGTCCCCATTTTGCAGCAGTGAAGATTTAGCCTTTACTTTCATTTAGAAGGGTAAACATCATATCCTTATTGATACACAAATAGATTAAATTTTTCAAAGCAAATGTGCAGCTTAATCAGAGTTATATAAGCAAAAAAAAAAAAAACCAACAGTATTTGTCATATACCTGGGAACCATGGGGTTAAACTGTATTTTGCTTTTCCAAGGTCATTGTCACTTAGTTCTATGGTCTTGGAGGTGTAACTTAACCTCTCTGAGCTCCAGTATCTTTTTCTCTAAAAAGGTAATAACAATGACCATCTTGCAAGGTCATTGTGAGAATGAGAACAGAGTACGGAGAGTGCCCAGCAAAGCACAGGCAAGACCTTCAACCTATGGTCACAGTTTGTGTGCCTGTGCCTATTTCTTCATATATGTTAGGTTCATCGAGGCTGAATTTTCCAGCACTAAGTATCTATTCATTGAGTATATATTCAAGTGCACCTGTTAAATGTTTAGTATCTCTGTATTAAAGCTGAAAAAAAATTTTTTGCATTTAAAAAGTCTGGGATAACCAGTAAAGTATCAGCAGAATCAACCTGCCATTATCAATTTTAAGTTAAATACATTGTGTTTTCAATTTACAGGAACACAATTTAGATGGCCAGAGTACTTTCATATGCCAAGACAACCTGATGCCATTCTCTAATAGGACAATTGGCCCTCGTCACCAGGATACAACTCTCACAACTCTAGTCTTTCTTGTAAAAACTCTACAATTATCAGCAGTTAAATGATACAGATTATATGTATTGAAAAAACTCAATAGCTGTGGAGCATGATACTAGAACATAGGATTTGCTTTCTGATATATTAACACAAATAAGGAAACCCTTGCCTTTTGGTCACATTAACTTGAATTCTTGCAAATATCTCTGAAGACACAAGGTTGGCTCTGATTTCCTTTTATTTGTGGAAAAGAATACAAACAATACCAGTCTTAATCCTATTCTACAAATATACATAGCTAGTTCTCCCACAAAATGTGTGTTTTTCGAGATTCCTCAAGTCAAATTTTTAAATAAAAACTGATCTGTAATTATGGATACTTATAAAACTCTCAAATCTCCAAGAAATTGAAAATTGGCCAAAACTGAATAGACATGAAAAATTGAGACATATTTCCATTTTCTTGTCTTGATGTTTTATTACGCAATATGTAAGCTATAAACTGGGAATGAAACTACCATAGAAAGTCTCTGCTAAAATTTTAGAACCAGTATTTTGTCTGCTGTCAGCATGATACTAGGTCATTGTTTAGTTTATTTACCTTGTTTTTAACAGTGAGACATGCAAGAAATGAAAAAGTGTACTACGTAATTGCTATGAAAGCAAAGAAATAAAACATGTCCTCCACTGCAGGAAATCAGAACCTTACAGTTCTGATGACTAACGCCATCAAGTACCTTTTCATTCATTTATTGGCATTTTGAATATCTTTTTTTGTATAATGTCTGTTTAAGCCCCTTGTTTTCTATTGAATTGATTCCACTGGATTGTTTCTTCTTAGTATTCATTATAGGAATTCTTTAAATCTAGATGCAAACCTTCTTTGATTGTTGTGTTGCAAATATCTTCTCTGGATATGAAATGTCTTTTCACTCTCTTAATGATGTATTTGAATGAAAGAAGTTTCTAATTTTAGTGCAACCAAATCTTGTCCTTGTCAATATTTATTTTTCTTTTCTTTTTTCCTTTCTTTCTTCTTTCTCTTCCTCTTTCTTTCCTTTTCTTTCTTTTTGTCAATCATTTGACTGTCCTGCTATCTGTTTAAAATGTCTTTACCTATCCAGAAGTCATGAAGCCATTCTCCCAAATTATCTTCTAGAAATGTTATTTTTTTTCTTTCACATTTTGAGTACAATCTGCCTGGAACTGACTTTCATGCAAGAGTCAAGTTTCTAGATTTTCTTTTTATTCATATGGCCAATCATTTGCCCAAGTCCATTTATGAAAAGACCACCCTTTCCTCACTGGATTATTTTTATGATTCCATTTTCCCCTCTATTTTCTTGGAAGTCATCTATTCTGTTACTGTTCTTTTAGTGTTTAACTAGTCATTACAACTTGAAATCTTGACTAATCAAGGCTATTAAAACATTTTACCTTCATTTATTCTCTTTTCAAGTTACATATTATCATATTCTATATGTACCTTAAGCCCATGTAGATATTATATTGCTTTTGTATATGCTGCTGCTGCTAAGTCACTTCAATCGTGTCTGACTCTGTGCAACGGCAGCCCACCAGGCTCCCCCATCCCTGGGATTCTCCAGGCAAGAACACTGGAGTGGGTTACCATTTCCTCCTCCAATGCATGAAAGTGAAAAGTGAAAGTGAAGTTGCTCAGTCGTGTCCCACTGTTCACGACCCCATGGACTGTAGCCTACCAGGCTCCACCGTCCATGGGATTTTCCAGGCAAGAGTCCTAGAGCCGGGTGCCATTGCGTCTCCGGCATTTGTATGTCATAATTATCTGTTTAGATGCGTCCCCATCATTTTCCATTTCCTTTTCCTTCATTCCTTCTTTTATCTTTGGTCTTCTATCTGGATTATTTTTTCTACTTCCTGAAGAACATTCTTTAATATTTAGTACAATATCTTCTCTAAAGAATCTCTGAAAGTATTCATTTGTGTGAAAATATTTTCTTTTCATTCTCAAAGTATCTATTCATTGAGTATATAATTCTGAGTTGGCTGTTTTTTTGTTTCTGTATATTGAAAACACTCCTTTGTCTTCTGGTAAGTATTATAACTATTTGGAAATCAGCTCTCAGTCTAATTGCTACTTCTTTGAAGGTAATCTTGGTCTGCTTTAAAGATTATTTTCTTTAATTCTTCACAGTTGAACTACTATTATGTGCCTATTTATTTCTGTCTTGCCTGCTTAGTGTTCCCAGGGCCTCTCCTGCTGTTCCTTGATGTTCTTTGACAATTTTAGGGGGTCTTCAGTCATTATCTCATCAATATTTCCTCTGCTCTCATTCTTTCCTGCTTCTCCTTTTTAGACTCCAATGGACCATGTTAGGCATTCTCATTGTATCCCCTGTATAGCTCCCTGTCTCTTTAGTATTTTTCCCTCCTTTTGTCTCTCTGTGCTTCTTTCTAGATGTTGACCTATCTTCTGACTTGCAATTCTTTCCTCAGCTCTGACAAATCTATCATTAAACCCATAATCCATTGAGCTCTTAATTTCTCTTACCGTATCTTTCATTTCTAGAATACCCGTTTCAATCTTATTTTATACTTTCTGCTACTGCTACTAAAGAAAGTAGGTCACTAAACCATGATCTTAAGGTAGCATGAGAAACATACAGAATATTCCTGAGGAGAAAATTAAAATAGTCTCCATCTTCATCTCTCCTTCCTATTACTATTCCCAAAGCTCACCAAAAATAGTAACCTTTCCTATAGTTACCAAGGAATGGGCATGGTTTTACTGATACATGGGGCACACTACTGAAAATGTTTGATTTGAAACAACAGGAAGCAAAGAGATATCAGTCAAGCTTTCTGCTTCTTTATAGAGTGAGATTCAAAAGGATTTTATTTTCAAATTTTCACACCCTCTCATATATTCTTTTTCTTTAGCTTTTAAACACAGTGAACAACCTCTTGTCACTAATAAAACTGAAGCAGCTTAAGCTGATAAGCTGGCATGCTCTGGTGGAGCAACTGACTGACTAACAATCTCTAGGAGCTGCAAGTAGGTTCAAGGGCCGCTGCCTCTCCTGGCAACAAGGCTGTCACTGGGATCATAAACAGTGGCTGAGTATTGATTCACTGTGGTTGTTAAACTTCTCAATGCTGATCTCCTTTGAGAGGTTAAAACTTTGTTTACTTACCAGGGATCCCCCAAAGTGCCCATCTGGTTTAAGAGAATATTTCAAATGAGTTTTTGTGCAAAACCAGAAAATATATCCATTTTTGATATGTAGTATAATTCTATATGGGCTTCCCAGGTGGCACTAGTGGTAAAGAATCCACCTGCCAATGCAGGAGACGTAAGAGATGGGGATTCTATCCGTGGGTCAGGAAGATCCCATGGAGAAGGAAATGGCGACCCACTCCAGCATTCTTGCCTGGGAAATCCCATGGACAGAGGAGCCTGGAGGACTACTTTAGGGTCCATAGGGTCTCAAAGAGTCAGACACGACTGAAGCAACTTAGCACACACACAAGCACAATATCATATTTTATACACATATATATGTATATATATAATATAATTATAATAAGGAAGACAGCTATTCTGAGTGGAGAATAACGTGTATGAATTAGCCAATTATTTAAACCTCCAAACTCAACATCACCCCTCATTTCGTCACCCACCCTGAAGCTTTCTGGTTTCCCCCCATGCAGAGTATACATATTTGGAACAGAATTTCTCAACCTCAGGACCACTAACATCTGGGGTGGAATATTATTTTGCTGTCTGTGAGAGAAGGGTGGAGACCTGATCTGTAGGTTGTAGGATGCTTAGCAGCATTCCTGGCTTTTACCCACTAGAAGACTAGTACCATCCTCCTCCATGTGTGACAACTAAAACTCTCCAAACACTGGCAGAACCACTGCGTTCAATTTCGTTTAGCTTTTTTATCTTGAATGCTGAGAGATTCTAAAATTTTAATAAAAGCTTGTAAGCACTGAGTTCCTCTGCACAGCAGTTAGTAGGATAAGGATAAAAGGAAATAAAAGAAAGTGAGGTTGAGAATCTAAATGAGAGAAAAAGAGGGACCCACATTTATTAAGTGTCTATGATATACTATATGCCAGCACTATGCTAAGAACTTTACAAAAATCATTTCATTTAATCCTGACTTAAAATCCTACTCCTAAAATAATAATAGCCATATTTTATCAAGAGCTTACAATATGCCAGGCACTGTATAAGACTAAATATTTTATATGAACTCACTTGTTAAGTGCAGGAGCAATCCCACAAATTAGGTACCACTACTATCACCACTTCACAAAATGAAGCTGAACTCAGAAAATGAAATAATTTTCACAAAGTCACACATTCACAACTTAGGTCTAAATTAAAACTAAATCTCTTTACCTCAACATGATATCTCTTAAAAAGCAAAACAGCACATTTTTCTTGAGAGAATAAAGATAAAAGAAATTTATCTTTAGAAATTTATCTTTATCTTTAGAAATTATAAATTCTATGGAATATTTACCCTTCTGATGGTATATTTTAGTGAATAGGTGAGAATCCATGCCATCCCATCATATGTCAAGAGGTGTTTTAGATCAAGTAAAAGGCCATGAGCAAGGAATAGAACTATTTCTGTTCCACAGGGACAAAATTGTATATTCAACACCAGTTTACACAGAATGGATATTAGACAGACGTGCACCCTGCAAAGAGAGGGGGGAAATGTGCCTGGAAATTTGACACATGACATCCCCATAATTAGGACCTTAAACTTAGGAATATTTATTGGATATTTGCTGAAACTGCCTGTGTACCATAGATTCAGAAATGATTCTGTGATTGACAAAGTTTAGTCACTACTCACCAAAAGTGAATTGTTGCACAGCTAAGGGCATCTTTATGCAGAAATGGAGGGAAGAATGTTCCCCCAAACAGCTTGCACTGAGCATCAAGAAGAAAAACCTGGAAAATGAACCTAATTCTTTCCATTGCTGAGAAAGAGGACCAGGGTGAAGGGCAAGGTCAGACTTGATAGCTGACTTTCTCAAGGCCTAATTGGACACATCATGGACCTGAACGCTCCCCGGTTCAATCTACTGTGGTTACTGACTAATCCTGAGGCTCCACACGGCTCCTATTTCATTAGTGAATTTCCTGGGTCTTTTAAGCTTCCCCTCTACTCCACATCAAGCAGAAATGCCGTAACAAATGTGAAAGCTCTGGGAAACACAGAAAAGGAAACTTCTCTTGAGGGACCCGTGTCTCAATACTGCAGGAAACCATATCACGTAGCAGACTGTGAATACTGTTTTCCTCTCCTCTGTGAAACATTTCAAACAGTCCCACTTGCCAAAATCAAGCAGATACCACAAGTGCAAACTTAAACTCTACACTAGATTTCGTGAGATTTGCTTTTTTAAAAGTCTCAAACAGGAATGAAAATAACTAGGGTTCAAAGAACTCAAAAGTTCAGAATATCCCTGTGGGCCAGAGTGCTCCGAGACAGACAGTTGGGCATCTCTACATCCTTTTAACATAGGGATTATGTCCCCTTCTCCAGCACAGAACACAAAGCCTGGCACGCCATGTATGCTTAATATACATGTATACAGCACTCATTGCTTGAGGACACTGAAGAAGTCCTATCTGACTTCGGAACCAAGAATATTTATGTTTCACATGAGCAATGCTTTTGTTTATATCTCATAGGCATTGTGAACTAGCATGCCCTAGATACCACAGAGTTCTGAGAGCTAATTTGTGGCCCACCTCGGTGAAGTGTAGAGTCTCCCTTAGTGGCTCAGAGGGTAAAGAATCTGCCTGCAATGCAGGAGACTCAGGTTCAGTCCCTGGGTCATGAAGATCTCTTGGAGTAGGGAATGTCTACCCACTCCAGTATTCTTGCCTGGAGAATTTGATGGACAGAGGAGCTTGGTGGGCTACAGTGCATGGGGTCAAAAAGAGTCAGACACAACTGAATGACTTTCACTTTCACGTCACTTTTGCGAAGTGTAGAGTTTTTACTGAAAGCCTCTTCAGCCTCATTGCTCTCCCATTTCATTCCTCCCGGCTTTGTCCTATTTCTCTCTAATGATCTGTTTCAAATTGTTTATGTTTTTCATGCCTATGCCCAGCACACAACCTGGTACTTTTGAGGTACTCAAAAAGTATTCATTAGATTTCATTAAACTTAACTCCTCTCCGAAATAAGACACTGCTTTTTTAATAAAAGAACAAATGTAAAACAAACCCTTTCCCTTAGGTGATCTTGAGAATTGGCAGCTCCCTTCCTACTGTCATAAGGGAAGGGAGGCTGACCAGTGAGGTTATCCAGCCAAATATCCCCCTCTTCCTGCCCACACTCATCCCCAAGGCTTTTATTTTTGGGTTGAAGGCCTGTCACTTTTTGCTTCACACTTGCCTAGTGAAGCATGTCTAAGCAAACACCCAACAGGTACTCTCTCAAAACTTCTGTCCATCATAAGAATAAAAATAACTCTATCCATGTGACAGATTCTGAAAGGGAGGCTAAGAAACAAAAATTTTCAGTTGTTTTCCAAAGAATTGGAGAGGAGATGCAGTTGCTGGATCTCTGTTGGAAGGGAAAGGACAGTCAGAAGAGGGTGACAGGACCCAGGTTTCCTCAGCTGGAAGATGAAAATTCATGTTATGGAGCCATCCCTATATTTTCAATACTAAAGAGAATTTAAGAGATCAGGGAAAGTACAAAAGTTTATTAACAGAATTCAGGATTGAGAAGAAAGATATGAGTCTAAATCTTGCCCTGAATGGCTGCCTCAGAGTTTTGCTAGGTTTCTATAGTCATAGTGTTAGTTGCTCAGTTGTCTCCAACTCTTTGCAATCCCATGGACTGTAGTCCAACAGGCTCCTCTTTCCATCGAATTCTCTAGGCAAGAACACCAGAGTGGGTATCCTTTCCCTTCTCCAGGGGAACTTCCCATCCCAGGGATCAAACCCAGGTCTCCTGGCATTGCTTGCAACTTCTTTACTATGTGAGCCACCAAGGAAGCCCCTCTGTAGTCATATGTTAAGCACAAAAGAAGGGCCTATAGCCATGTTAAAGGAAAAAGAAAAAGAAAGAAAGAAATATATCTCAGTCGTGTCCAACTCTTTGCAACCCTATGGACTGCAGCATGCCAGGCCTCTCTGTAAATCAGCAACTCCCAGAGTTTACTCAACTCATGCCCATTGAGTTGGTGAAGCAATGCAAGCATCTCACCCTCTGTCGTCCCCTTCTCCTCCCACCTTCAATCTTTCCTCACATCAGAGTCTTTTCCAATGAGTCAACTCTTCGCATGAGGTGGCCAAAGTACTGATCTCCTTTAGAATGGACTGGGTGGATCTCCTTGCAGTCCAAGGGACTCACAAGAGTCTTCTCCAACACCACAATTCAAAAGCATCAATTCTTCAGTGCTCAGCTTTCTTCACAGTCCAACTCTCACATCCATACATGACCACCGGAAAAACCATAGCCTTGACTAGACGGACCTTAGTTGGCAAAGTAATGTCTCTGCTTTTGAATATGCTATCTAGGTTGGTCATAACTTTCCTTCCAAGGAGTAAGTGTGTTTTAATTTCATGGCTGCAATCACCATCTGCAGTGATTTTGGAGCCCCACAAAATAAAGTATATAAAGTCTGACACTGTTTCCACTGTTTTCCCATCAATTTCCCAAGAACTGATGGGACCAGATCAACTGGAATTGTATCACCTCCACTAGCTTTCTTTGTAGTGATGCTTTCTAAAGCCCACTGAACTTCACATTCCAGGATGTCTGGCTCTAGGTGAATGATCACACCATCGTGATTATCTTGGTCGTGAAGANGTACTTTCCTCTGGGCACATCCTGAACTGTGAAGGTGGCCTGGCCTATTTAAGAACACCTGTGGGAAGAAGGGGCCGGGGGGAGTGGGGAGAGTGAGGCGGGGAGGAGAGGGAGAGAGTTGGGGGATCTGGGAGGGAGAGAGCTGGGGGTCGGCGGGGGAAGAGAGAGAGTACATGTGTGTGTGTGTCTCGTGCTTCATTTGAAGTAGGAGAAGCCAACAAAAATCTGAAATACCGTTTTTTTGTTAGCCTATTCAACTGACAGCAGACTCCATGGGGTGGGGTGCGGTTAGGGAGGCGATGTGTTCAGGTAATGTTTGAGCACAGGAGAGTCAGAGGCTAGACCAAATCCTTTTCAATATTTGCATTCAGTGGCGCTAAATCTGGCCCGTTTCCCCAGTTATTAACTGTGGACATTGGGAACATTTCTGAGCCTTAGCGTCCTCTTTGGTAAAATGGGCATGAAAACGATACCACCATTTACATTTTGTACTTACAATGTGTAAATTTGTAAAGCGCTCAGGATATTCCCTGGCACACTAGTACTTAGCAAGAGCTTTAAGTAAGGAAAAGGCGATGACCTCGACTTCCACACTGCTAGCCTCCTGTAAACCGAACCTGTACCAAAATATTGGAGACGCCGCAGTTTCGGATTATAAGGTTTTCTGACCCATGCGATTATTTGTCGTCTGCTCGGCTAAAACTCGCTCAAACGATCTGGGATGTTGGTACTCTCCTCCTCGCCTCCTTGGTTCCAGCTCTCGGTCCCCTGCCGTCTCAATCGCGGTGGGGACCTGATCGGGGGAGGAGGACGCAGCGGTCTCCCTCCCCACCCCCAATCTTCGCGGGTCTGCGAAAGCCTTGGAAACCACTCCGCGGCCCTCTTCCTCCCTGGAACGCCTTGGGGGCGGGGCTCGGGGCCCGCGCAGGCCCAGTGCAGCCTCTCCGCGCCTGCGCAGCGGAGCAGCTGAAGGAGGCGGGGGATTGGTATCCGAGCGAATGTGTGAGGGGAGGAGGCGTACGGGCCGAGCGCGGTACTACGACGGGCGCGGGCCAGAGGGGGCGGGGGGATGCGCCGCGGTGGCGGCGGCGGCGGCGGCGGCGGCGACGGCGCGGGCGCTGGGACTGGTGTTTGGAGGCGCCAGAGCAGCGGATCCCGGTCTCGCTGCCGCAGCAGCGCGAGAGTCGCGCGCGGCCTGAAGACGCCGTACCTTTTTGCTCCTCACCTTTTTTTTTTTTTTTTTAAATAACCGGAACCAATGAACGCAGCCGGGACCCAAGCTCCAGAGGCCGCCGGTGCCGACGGGACCAGACGGGCGCCCGGCAGGAGCTCGCGTCTGGGGTGGCGGGGGCGGCCCGAGGAATCACAGGCGGCGGCGGCGGCGGCGGCGGCGGCGCCTCTCGAAGCGGACGAGTGGCCGGCGGCCGGGGCGCCGCCGCGCTTTCCCCCCGCTCCTCCTCGTCCTCATCCCGCCACGACGTCCGGCCCGGCCTCGGGCTGGCTGCGGCGGCGGCTCTGGGCTCCGCTGCTGGTGCTCGGGCTGCTGGTGGCCGGCGCGGCGGACGGATGCGAGCTGGTGCCCAGACACCTCCCCGGACGGCGGGCAGCGGGCTCTGCTGCGGCGGCCGCCTCCCCTGCCGCGGCGGCGGCGGCGGCGGCGGGCGACAGCTCGGTGCTCATGACAGGTGAGGGCCCGGAGGGCGGCGGGCGGGGCTCTGCCGGACACTGCGGGACCCCCGTCTTCAGGAGGGGCCCGCGCCGCTCCCCGACGCCTGTACTTCGGCGGCCCGGGTCGGTGTGTGATGCCCGGACGCCAGCGCTTGGTCGCCGTCTCCTGCACTTCGGATGCCTTCCCTCTCCCCCTAACACGATGACTCCCCCGCCCTCGTCAGAGCCTCCCGACGGCTTTCGCTTCCCCGCCCTTAAGTCTGCTCCCCGGTGTTCCACGCTGAGCAATGCAGTGGTTTCTCTTCCGTGCTGCAGAAAGAGCCAGCAGAGTCTGCAGGGTACTGGGCTGAATTTTTTTTTTTTTTTGAAGCTGCTAGAAGTAGTCAGCAGCAGCAATGCGGTATGGAGTCCGCCTCTGGTGCTGCTTTTGCAAAGGCAGCTGGCAGCGAGTCTCACCGGTTCAAAGCCCCGCTGAGCAAAATGTCCCAGGGGAGACTGCTAGAGCGAATTCTTTGAGAGCCGTAATACCTAGTGGTATTAGTGGATCCTTGTTAGTATGGCAAACCTCTAGTCTAATGTGGATTTCTTTTTTTCTTTTTGAGGAGTGGGAGGAAGACCGTTTTAAAGGATGGATAGATAGTATTTGCTGGTGGGATCATCACGGTGCAAAGGGTGCAGAAAGCTCAGCAGCTAACCAGCAAGATACCGAAAATTTACCAGTGCAGGATATTTGGTGCTTGTATTTGAGCAGCATAGTCCTTACAGACTGCAATAGCACCTTTTAAAAATATGGAACGTTCTTGAAATTTGCGAACATGTATGGTAAGGTGAGGTAGAATATTAAATCCTTTAAAGCTTTGCGTTTTCGTGTGCTACTGATAGGTTGTGGTTTAAGTAATGATGTAAGGATCTTGAAATGCTTTCTTTTGGAAAAGTAATGGCGTTAAAGTGAGCTTTTTTTTTGAATTTATTTTTAAAAGTAATTTGTAGGTTTTCTATATAATTGCAGGACTAAACCGGACACGGTTATGTATAACAGTATGACCCATCATTAATTTAACCAAAGAGATAGTCGAACAGGCGTTTGAAAGTTGCTAACAGCTGCTGTGAGTGGTGCTCAGGAGGTAGAGTTCAGAGCAAAGCAGCTATTGTCTGGGTTCTGTGACAGGATGTTTACTATTCTAGAGAGGAGGGTGTTGGTAAACTTTCCAAGCTTTTTGGAAGTTTTATGAAACATAATGATCGGGATATTTAACTTGCTTTACCCTAAAACTTATCAGGCCCTTTAAATGGAACTTGAAACATCAGATCTCCAAGATTTGATAAAAAGATTAGACTGATCAGTATTAGGAGTGTAATAGAGTTTGAGTGAGAGAATAGATTGGATACTTTTATGCTTGAATAGTCTTGTAGTAATCATTAAGAAGGTAGCGAGATAAAACTAGAATGTGGAGTTTTAATGCCTCATGCAGGAAGGGAGGGGGTGAAACTCATTGGGTTTCTAGAAGGAATAGGAGTGTGACTTAGTTTCTTGAGTAGAATAGTTTGGTTAATAAATAATTGACTACTGTTTTATCAATATGTAGTTGGTAGAAGGGCACATGATTCAGAAAATTTAGAATTAACTGCTAACGTTGTGTGTCATGTAGATTACATCAGGAAAATTACTTAAGATGGGATTTTATTTTAATGAGCAGTTAATAATCCTTCCTTTTGAAGACTTAAGTTCCTCTGAGTTATTTATGGCATTGTGAAAAAGGCAAGGTGATTTGTATTGGATGAAAAGTATATCACACAAAATGAGTTTGAGTGGTAGTGCTTTAAAGTAAGTTTACTAAAATAACATTAACCCTGAAATTTGTTTTTAATATTCTTTCCCTTTGTTAGAATATTGATTTTGAAAAGTTGGACATTTCTGTTTAAACTTTAAGATAAACTACGCAGTGCACAAGTTGTCATTTTAATAAGTAAATACAGTCAACAGAACTGGTAGCTGTGAAAAGGTAAATTGAAATTCCACAAGAAGGTTAGAGAATATTGAAAATTTCATTGATTTATATGGTCTGTATGGGGCTCCTTCCTATTCTTCTGATTGTATGACTAGTGCTAGCTTTTATGGTTTCTGTTTGTAAATGTTGTGCTAAACTCAGAACATAATTATTGCTATTGGACACTTCAGGAAGTAGAACTGTAGACTGAACCAAAAAAAAAAACAAAACACAGCATTATCATAATCTAGTCAGTGTTAATGGATTGAAATGGAGTAGAGAGTTTCAGTAATAAAACTAAGTTTTATGTGACTTTTGAAAAGTGGAAAATTCTTGTAAGAATTTGTAGACAGTTGTTCTCTCTGACTCTGTATTAATGATGTCATTTAACCGTGAATTCTTAGTAGATCTGAAAATGACAATCAGAGTCACTATCTTCTTTTCCTCTTCAGATTAGTATTTTAAATACTTAGCTTTAGTGACACCAGGAGTTTTTCTCTTACTAATAAAATCTAGAGAGCATTCTCTTCCACTAAAGTTTTCCTCTCAAGAGTTTTACTGTAGAGGTTTAGTGTATTTTAAGAATAAATTGCCTTTCAATCATCTATTGCATGCTTAGTTTGAGCAAGCAGGTGTTCTTTTAAAGAGACTGTGTGTGCATTTGTGCTCAATTGCTTCAGTGGTGTCTGACTCTTTGCAACCCTGTAGACTATAGCCCACCAGGTTCTGCTGTCCATGGAATTTTCCAAGCAGAAGTAGTGGAATGGGTTGCCATTTTCTCCTCCAGAGGATCTTCCCGACCTAGGTATGGAACCCCCATCTCCTGCTTTGCAGGCGGATTCTTTACTGCTGAGCCACTGGAGAAGCCCTTGAAAGAGAGAGACTAGGTCAAATCATCAGGATAAACAGACCCATTGTTGTAAAAATAGTGATTTATATTTTCTTTTCTTTTTTTGTATTACTGTTTTAGGATTTAGTGTGTGTAAATTTTTGATAAGATGAAACCATTAAATGTTTACAATGCTTTGTAGTAAGGGTTTAAGTTATATATGTGTATATATATAAGATTTTAATAATAATTTTAACTTAATAACTGGATATATACTTAGGGTTCTTTGAAAACGATTTTGAAATTTCAAGCAAGCTAGGGATGCACTTGTTGATTATAATCTAAAGCAGTGCTTGAATAATTTAAAACAGATTCACAGTCAATGACTTGATCCCAATCAAGTCTGAGTGATTGATCTTATCCTGAGAAACAGATATGGTCCCTGAGAAACAGTTTCTGAAAGGGCGTTGACAGAGGGCATATACATATATATACACACATATATGTATGTTTTTCTGTGCCTAAGGTACATACATAAACATATTGCATGTATATAGAACACAATTATTCTGGCAAAATATGCAAAACAATTGAAATATTAGAACATTTTCAGAGTCTTTTAAAATAAATTTTATCTTAAAAAATTTGCTTCTATCATTCTTTTATGAATTAATGTAACCCTTTTTAGTGTTTATATAAAGGTTTTAACTGTAATACTTTCCACTAGTTTGGCATATTAGTAAAAATATAAAATTCATATGTTTAAGCATGTCTTTTGGAAGTATTAACATTTCATTGAAAATTTAAAGTATTCTTTTTTGAAAATATAATACCATTTAGAAGAGCCACTACTACTTTCTAATGTTAAACATATCTGTGTTGTAGGGCTTTCACTTAGATGAAAATATCTCACATGAGCATGATTGTCTTTGGGAAAACATTAGACTTCACTTTTTTCGCCTTGCCTCCCTAACAATTACCCAGCAAATGCTGTCACTTTTTTGAAAATTAGCAGTTGGCTTGAGTGTAGTATATTATATATATATTACTCTGAGTAATATTTTGTGAATTTACACGTGTCAGTGGTTTCATTGTGACAGTAGTTAAATTCATAGTGTAGCTCATATAGTAATAGAAAATGTTTTTATTCCTTTAGTGAAGTTACTCTTTTTGGATTTAGCTTAGGATTTCATGAAACCACCTTTTGATGGCTAGCTCTTCTGCTGTATCCTTTTTTTCCTTTCCCATAGTTAACATTCACCAATCCTTTTCTTTACTAGTCTTTGGCCATAGCTCTAGGTTGTTTTTTTCTTTTCCCTGATTGCAGAATTAAAGAACATATCCCTTTGATCTAGTGTATTCTGACCATTTAATAATTGGTAGTAATATCATTGGTCTGGAAACACTGCATCCCTTGGTGCTTTTTGATAATACTGTGGCAGAACTGATTGGTCTCTGTTGGGAATCCCCTGGCACAGGAAAAACTCAGAGGGCCAGCTGGAATAGTTCAGGATTTAGCTTAATTTTAACGGGAGGAGGATCCACACAGAAATTGTTTGATTTGCTAAAGGCTTGCTTTGTGACTGGATACATGCTAATATTTTTAGATTAATTAAGACTTTTGAGTAACTATATCTTGCATTTTAGATTTTGCCCTGCTCATTGATAATAATGCAGCATGGAACACTTTGTGTATATAGTAGCTAAAGTATAAACTCATTAAGCTAATGTTAAAATTAACAACTAATAATATGATTAGCTGATTAGCAAGCCATTTTTGATTTTTGTCAGAATTTGGACCTTACTCAATTAAGACCTACCTAGGAGATTACTTCTGAATTGATCAGATTTCATCAACCAAGCAATTATCAAGCATGTGCAGAATACCACATAGTCGCTAAGTCGTGTCCAATTCTTTTGCAGCTCCATGGACTGTAGCCCTCCAGGCTCCTCTATTAATGGCATTTTTCAGGCAAGAATACTGGAGTGGATTGCTATTTCTCCAGGGAATCTTCCAGACCCAGGAATTGAACCTGCGTCTCCTGCATTGGCAGGTGGATTCCTTACCACTGAGCCACCAGGGAAGCCCACCACGTAGTAGGAATGGAAAAAAATAGAAAAGAGAGTAAGACGTGGGTTTGCCCATTGGGAATAATACTATTATTTGGTGGTCAGTATTTTGCTAAGTGCTTTATGTATATTACTGTTTTTGATGAGAAATTAATTGTTAGATAATTGCTTTCTTCAAATAAAAGATGAGAAAATTGAAGCAGGATAATCTTAAGTAAGTAACTTGTCCAAGATCACAGTAAGTAGCAGAGTTAGACATTGATGTGGGTTTCTCTGACTCCAGAGCTTTGTTTCTTAACTGATATGTTGTATGTATCATTATATACTCAAGTAGACATAATAATAGACTGTGATTAACTGTAACAGACTTCAAAATGTTGGAGAAAGTAAGGCTACTGGAAACTGTGCCTTGGAACAGGGTTGGATTTGAGCTTGACCTTGATGTATTATAGATAGGACTTTTTGTGGAGATGAGTGAAAAGGCTTTCAAGAGGGAGGTGTATACAAGAATAACTAATAAGTAAAATAGTTTTCTTTAATGTTTAAGCATGACTCAGACAGTAAACAATCTGCCTGTTATGCCGGAGACCCAGTCCTGGGTTGGGAAGATGCCCTGGAGGTGGAAATGGCAACCAATTCCAGTATGTTTGCCTGAAAAATCCCATGGACAGAGGAGCCTGGTGGGCTACAGTCCATGGGATCGCAGAGTCAGATGCGAATGAGTGACGAATACTGATAGGGTGTGTGTAGAATAGTAGAAATACAGGGAGAAAGAAGGTTTGCCAAATTATCAAGAACAATATTCCCTTATGTCAGGACTTCCCCGATAACTCAGTTGGTAAAGAATCTTGCTGCAATGCAAGAAACACCAGTTTGATTCCTGGGTCGGGAAGATCCACTGGAGAAGGAAAAGGCTACCCATTCCAGTATTCTTGGGCTTCCCTTGTGGCTCAGCTGGTAAAAAACCCACCTGCAGTACAGGAGACTGGGTTTGATCCCTGGGTTGGGACGATCCCCTGGAGAACAGAAAGGCTACCCACTCCAGTATTCTGGCCTGGAGAATTNTCTGCTTCTGTTAGGTCTATACCATTTCCAATTTATGTGTGTTGAAAGGTGGAGGGTGGCATGGTTAGAGAAAGCTAAAAGCACAAGAGCAAAGGAATCTTTTCTCCACTAGTAACGTGGAGCTGCATTTCTAAGTGGCACTGGCCATGAGGCCCACATCCAACCATATGGGACACGCCTCATCTGGCTAGTCCAAACACGTGCATTTTAGACCTTGATGGCTTCAAACTCTAATAAAGCAACTTCTGTATTACAGCCTTGCTAAATGGTCTCAAAAGTAATGTATATCCCATTGTATCTGGAAGAATCTTATGTAGTGACAAAGTTATTGTCATTGGCTGATAAACATTTATCCGAATAAATTTTAAAGTCAAATCAATTCACAAGAGCATAAGAAATGAAAAAACTCTATTTTTAATGGAATGCCATTTTTATTGAGATCATTTCAATAACTTAGCACTGTTGGCCACTAAAACTACTACTATAAACTCTATTGGCACCAAAATATAAAGAAGCCTGATGCATTTATATTCTAAAGGGGCTCATTTTTAAGTCAACTACAAATGTCTTTAAATTTTTTTAATGCTTTCTGAATCAAAGCATTAAAAAAATTATAGACATGATCTGGGCAGCTCTGAAGAAGGAAAAATATAAAGGTATCCCCTTATTATTTTAAACCCTTTTGATCCAGAAAGCATCCAACTGGTAGAAAATTTGTTTCACAGCAATCATAGGCCAATTTTCATACCAAGTTATAACTTTCAGACCCTTAATGTTGTGCTAGCACCAGATCTCTGCAGTACTCACATTTATGAGTGTACTCACATTTATTCTTAGTTGATTAAATCTTAAAGTATCAACCAGCCGGTGTATGAGAACATTAAGCTTTGTTTACAATGAAATCAGTATGCTCATCCTAGGAATGGGGGAGCCTGGTGGACTGCCCTCTATGGGGTCACACACAGTCGGACACAACTGAAGCGACTTAGTATGCACATCCTCCTTTCTTAACTAATGAGCAGAATCTTCCTGATGTTTATAGAGAAATAATCCAATAATTATTGCACAGTAAAAAAAAAATTGAGGTGTCAGAATACCCACTAAATCAGGGTAAAGAGTCATTCAAACATACTCCATTAGCAAAACTCATTCCATTTCTTTTATATGTCCTTTCCGTGAAATATACAAGTCTAACTTGGTGTCTGGAATTCCAGAATCCTGCCCCCAAACTTCCATCAGTGTCTCTCGAAGTTCACCAACAGCTCACCTCATCGGTGTCTCTTTATACAGTCCTATGAGTTGTGTATAGTACTGTACAATCCTAGGAGTGCCGGTGACGCTGTGCAAGTCATGGCTGTCAATATTTAAATCACATCTTATAAGCTGGCAATATCAGTAAGATATATGGGTTTTTTTCATGAAATCAGTGTAATATGACAATTTTTCAACAGAGAATAACAGTGTTTTAATGATGCAACATAGTTTTCTAATTCACATTGAAATACCAGTTTATCAGCAATCTTGTCACTAACCATCTTAATTCAGATAAATCAATTAAATTAATCATTTGATAATGCATATAACAAGGAATAGGAATATTTTTCCTAATGGGAGGCAATAAAAACCCTTTTTTACCATAAAGAGGGTAAAGACTTAACCAAGGCCCATGTATCTCCCAGAGAAGTGACTTAAATCACTTTTTTCCTAACTTTAAAAAAAAAAATAGATTCATTGTTATATCAGTTTTTTCACTGTTCATTTACAGACCAAGGAAGAGGGTCACAGAGATTTCATCTCCTCAAAGACTGCTGTTTTTTTTTAATTGGAGTATAGTTGATTTACACTGTTGTATTACTTTCTGTTGTATGGTAAAGTGAATGAGTTATACATATATCTACTCTTTTTTAAGGTTCTTTTCCCATATACATCCTTATAGAGTATTGAGTAAAGTTCCTTGCGCTATATAGTAGGTCCTTATAAGTTATCTGTTTTCTATATAGTAGTATATATATTTCAGTCCCAATCTCCCAATTTATTTCCCCCCTTCTTCCTCCCTGGTAATCATAAGATGGTTTCCTACATCTGTAACTTTATTTCTGTTTTATAAATCAGTTCATTTATACCATTTTTTAGATTCCACATATAAGCAATATCATACAATATTTGTCCTTCTCTGTCTGACTTATTTCACTCAGTATGCTTTTTAATTTAGGAAAATATATGCAAAAACATATCTATAAATAATAAGAAGAAAAACTACAAAGTTCCTTAATTCCATCTGTACCCAGAGAAGAGGGAGAGAGAGAAGAAAGAGAAAGAACAGGAAGAGGGAAAAGAGGGGGAAAATATCATTGGGAGGGGACAGGGCAGAAAAGGAAAAGAGAGATACAAAGAAAGAAATCAGAGGATATAAGTACATAGGAAAAAAAGAGAGGCATATAGAAGACAGACAGCAAGAATGATAATAGGTGAAAAGATCAAAGAAAAGATATTTTAAATTCTCAGATGAGTACTAGTTTAAGAGTAAATTGAATTAATTCTGCTTTATTTTTCCTTGCTTTATGGAAAAATTTACTTTTTCAGTGCTAACTAGGCATGAACCACTTATCACAGCCCTTCAACTATTCAATATCCCTACACTTTACATTCATCCCTACACTTTAGATTCATTTTTAGCAACTCATCAGGGGTATAGTTGTCTTCTTAACCAAGGTGATTTGACTGCAAATAATCAAGCCAAGCCAAAAAAGACAAGAGAAAACTACCTTCCCTGAGAGAACTGGCAGCTTTTGATATTACATGGACAGTTGTGGACAGATATGATGAAAGGCTGACACTCTATTATGTGGAAAAGTATATTCAATGAAGAATAACACCATGCTTAGCTGTGGCAAAATGAATCCACTTGAGTTATTTGATTTTAATCAATATTTAAACTATATGAATGCGCTATCAAAGTACATCTTGGTCAAATACCTAAAAGCATTGTTTTAATCAGTGTGTGAGTTCTTAGAGTTTCTGGAGGCACTAGCTTGAATATATATTCTTTAAAATATCATGCTTATTTCACAGATCATTAAGTTGGCCTCTACACTCCTCCTCATACCAGATACACACACACACAGTATTGTCTGGTGACAGTTTATCTCATTTTCCACAGTGCTCCTATATACCTAAATGTGGAAAAAATTTTGAAGAATCCATGTCCCTGGTGAGTGTTGTCATGGAAAACTTCAGGAAGTACCAACACTTCTCCTGCTACTCTGACCCGGAAGGAAACCAGAAGAGTGTCATCCTAACCAAACTCTACAGCTCCAACGTGCTGTTCCATTCACTCTTTTGGCCAACCTGTATGATGGCTGGGGGTGTGGCAATTGTTGCCATGGTGAAACTCACACAGTATCTTTCCCTGCTCTGTGAAAGGATCCAGCGGATCAACAGATAAAATCAAAGTGGATGAGATCATTTTCTTTAAAGCTCAAATACTGTTTTCTTTCATTCTTCACCAAAGAACCTTAAGTTTGTAATGTGTAGTCTGTTATGAGTTCTTTAATATATTCTTATACGTAGAGCAATAATGCAAAAGCTGTTCTATATGCAAACATGATGTCTTTGTTATTCAGGAAAAGAAATAATTGTTTTTTGTTGGTTGGGTTTTTTCTTAATCTTGGTTCAGTGCTGGAACTAGTACTTCCTTCTCTCCTTCCGCCAAAATCGGGCTCAGTTATTTATTTGCCAAGCTTCATGGAGGAATATAGGCAATATCAATATGACAAGATCTGTGCTCAGAGTTGTCAGATCTCTTGATATTTCTGCAATATTTTTTGTCATTCATTGTTTACTAAAGCTGCAGCCAAAAATATTTTTTCTTTCCTTACTCTAAACTGAGCCCTGTAGCAAGCGAAGGGACCAGATTTCCTAACTAAAGGATGTTGTGTGTTTTCCTTGTATTTCTACCATATCACTGTAAAGAAGAGGGGAATCCCAGCAGCTATTTTTTCCTTTTATTACTTTATACTCATAACTTTAGATTTTTTAACTGATTTCCAAAAAATAAGCTGTTTTCATTAACCAATTCTATAATCTCTTCCTGTGATTTAATAGAAAATGAACAGAGCCCTTTTCCATGTAAGACCCTGCTACTGTGTGAAAAGCTAACATTTACCAGTTTCATTACCTGTGAACTGACAATGTTGAATACAATCCAGGAAAGTCTATGTTACTAAATATTTGTGTGAAGATCTTTATTCCATTTCAATGGAACTGTTAGAATTAAGATCTTACTTGCTGGTCAAGACTGGTGGACTGGTTTCAATGGATAAATCTATCATGGCAAATTAACATGCTAAAATATTGCTTTTGAGAATTCATGTTTAAATTAATGAGTATGTAATCTCTCTTTCTGACAAGTATACCCCATTGGGATTTTAAAATTATAGCAGAGAATATTTGTCTCATCTACATGCTTTACTTTTCTATTTATAATTTTCTTTTTTTGTTGTTAGATTTTATACACAATTTTTTCCCTAACACACACTTGGACTGAATAACAGATTTAAAGGAAGCTTTTGTTCACACTGCATTCACGTTGTGTTTGGAGTGGGGAGAGGGAAGGAAAATGAGTAACTGGTTTTAGACAAAAACATTCCATCTTTTATTTAACAAAAATGTCAGAAGAAGAAGAACAAACATCTATCTTTCTCATCTATATTTAAGTACCTTTTATATATAAATACCGTTTATAATCAAGGTTTTCTAGGTATTGCAGAATTTTACAAATCATATATGTGGAATGAATAGTGAAACTAACCTGATGAAATAGAAAGGATTCTGTGATATTATAATTCTTAGTTTGATTTTCAAAAACAAATGGGGGTATAATCAGGACTTCAAATGTGCAACTAAAACTTAAAAAAAAAAAATCCATTACATTGGAAAGATTTCACTACCTCTTGCATTCTAAGTTGATAAGTCCAAGGTAGTCCAAAAACCTATGATTCACTATTTTTAAAGATATTTTGGCTTCCCTGATCACTCAGCAGTAAAGACTGTACTTGCAATGCAGAAGACCTGGGTTCAAACCCTGGGTTCGGAAGATCGCCTGGAGAAGGAATGGCAACCCACTCCAGTATTCTTGCCTGGGAAATTCCATGGTCAGAGAAGCCTGGTGGGCTACATGTGATCCATGGGATCACAAAGAGTCAGACACGACTGAGCGATTGAGCAAAGAGATTATAAAGAACATTCCCTTTTTAACTCTTAAACACATACACATGATATTATAAATACTTGGAAAATATGATGGAAAACTCAATTCTGAGTTCATCTTAAAAACTTAATTCTGAAGATAATAGAGAAATCTTTGGGACTACAGAGCTAAAATTTTGTAACCTTTAATGTACCTTGGGCTCCTTCAAGTGATCCAAGAGTGGAACACATGGAAGTAAAATTATTAGGTGAGTTAATTTTTCTTTCCCTCTGGGTTTTTCATTAAAAATTCCCAACTGATGTATCAGATAAGACTGTAGAAATCTCAAAATAATGACACTCAGAAGAAGTTAACTAGTGCCTTTTTGAATTCCAATAAAGAAACAACCTCTTGGAGTAACTTAAATATATACAAAACTAAATAATCATTATTAAAAGAGAAAGAACTGAGGCTAATAATGTTTTAAATGCTTTGCATGTGTTAAATAACTTAGTCTTTATAACAATTCAATTAAGGGAGCACTATTATTATCCCATCTACAAATGAGAATGTTGAAGCACAGAGATGTTTTAAGTAACTTTCCCAACAGATACTAGGATGAGAAGTGAGAAAATACTGAGCCTGTAGCTTTTGCATTGTGGCAATCATTCCCATAGCTTTGGAGTTTTTCAGATAACACTCACAAGGTTTGGAAGGGAAGCAGGACTGAGCAGACAATTTTTAAGCTGAACCTGTTCTATCCTTTCACATTTGCAGCAACTATAAGGAATATTACAAAGTATACCATTGACTTCTCTCTTAAGAATTAATTTATAATCTACTGGAAGGGTCAAGATAATAGACACACATACACAAAAAAAAAAAAACCACCAGAAAACAGGTCTTTAATCCACATCAGTGTGGATAATATTAATATCTACAGAGGGTTGATATGAAGCTTAACCAAGGAAGGTATAAATTAAATGCTTAGCACTGTATATAATATATAGTAGATGCCTACCAAATGGCAATTGTTACTATTAATAGCAAAATGAAGAAATGATTTAACAATATAACCTTTAGTAGTATACGGTCTCTTGAAGTTGTTGTTGTTCAGTCACTAAGTTGTATCCAACTCTTTGTAACCCCATGAACTGCGCACACCAGACTTCCCTGTCCTTCACTATCTCCCTGAGTTTGCTCAAACTCATGTCCGTTGAGTCAGTGATACCATTCAACCATCTCATCCTCTGTCATCCCCTTCTCTTCTTGCCCTCAATCTTTCCCAGCAACAGAGTCTTTTCCAATGAGTCGGCTCTTCGCATCAGATGANCCAACTCTTTGTAACCCCATGAACTGCGCACACCAGACTTCCCTGTCCTTCACTATCTCCCTGAGTTTGCTCAAACTCATGTCCGTTGAGTCAGTGATACCATTCAACCATCTCATCCTCTGTCATCCCCTTCTCTTCTTGCCCTCAATCTTTCCCAGCAACAGAGTCTTTTCCAATGAGTCGGCTCTTCGCATCAGATGACCAAAGTATTGGAGCTTCAGCTTCAGCACCAGTCCTTCCAATGAATATTCAGGGTTGATTTCCTTTAGGACTGACTGGTGTTAGACTCACTTAAAATGTCATCATACCCAAAACTCACACTAATGCATAATCCTTAGCAGGGATCCTCTAGCAATAGGGACAGTTACTACTTGAATCCTATCAGAAATGAGATAGGTTTACCAGCTAATAAGACAATGCTAAATGTTCTTCTGATAACTTTTTGAAATCTGTCTCCCTGTATCTACTCACTAAATCCACCCAAAACCAGATTAACACTGCTATAACTAACTTATTCTACTAGTATTATTTTATTTAAAAATGGAGAGAGGGTAGGAAAGAGCAACTTCCATTTGCTTAGAATATAAGATCTTGGAAAATAATTCAGCCAGAATTATGACATAAATAAAAATTTATAAATGTGGCATAAATGACATCAATTTTAAAAGGTCAATAATATAATCATTCGAACCTAAGCAATCACAAATGACTTAAATTGATAAGCTAGTTAAACCCTTTAATGTCCATGTGAATATCATTCTTACGGTGCCTCTCAAGTATGATTAGGCCTTCTGAAAATTAGCACTATCTGAAATTTTACATTATGTTCTTATTCAACTGTGTGACAACCAAATTAAGTTATCTAAGTAACCAGATTACTTAGGAGAATAGATGTTTTCTTAACAAAATGTTGCTACCATTGCACCGTGGGTTCATCTTGGCTAGGGTGTCATTCTCCAGTACAATGCCGAGGAATTGAAAGGAAATGTCAGTCTCTGCATTTTTGATAATGACTTTATGAGCAAGTGTTTCATTTAGGTAGGAAAAAAAGTTGTTCTCTCAAACAATACAATCATTTAATTAGGGCTTCCAGACCTATTCTTTATCCAAGTTCTAAAACAAATTTAATCCCCAAACTCTTGCAAGTTGTAATGTGACATGTTTCCAACATAGTATGAGATCAGACCGTAGAGGAAGTTTCAAGGTCCTTTGCACAATCCCACCAGCTATTAGCACAATTAGTAGTACCAGAAATTTTTGTAGGTAGAAGTCACAATGTCTCTTCATAAAAATCTCTCCCTCACTCTACCTCTGTCTCTCACTATTTGGCTCCCTCTCTTTCTCTCTCCCCACTTTCTCCATTCTCTTGGCTCTATTTCTTCTCTTGTTAAATCTTGGTACACAGCAAAGATGACCCCCTGCAATTACATGTTCACAAAAATCCCTTGTGGTCATAATCAAAACAGGAGAACCATGCTCAAATTTTACTTCACAATTTTTCTATGAATCTTCCAGTTATCTCATAAATTGTTTTTAATTCTAATTTTCACTCAATGAGAGATAGGGGAATATTTTGGCTTCTATCTGAGAGGTTCTCTTAGGGGCAACTGACATCATCCTAAGAGGAAAAAAGAAACTAGTTTAAAAGAAAGGATATGGAGAAAGGATATTTGGAATTAGAAAATCTAATGGAAGAAGCTATCACTATTCATCAGTTACTAAAGAATTTCTCTGTGTTTTTCTTAAAGGCCTTATGCTTTGGAGCTGATGAATACCCATTTAGACTAGCACAGATTCTGTTGCCCCATTTATTGCTTGTTTTGGAATAAATTCATTCAAGGACCATATGAAGAGACACAGAGACAGGTTCTCCCTACCCCTTGGGTTTCTCACACATCATAACATTTAAGCAAACAGTTCATTTTCAGACCATGCAGTGAGAGAGCTGGTCACAGAGACATCAACAGGAAGCTTCACTCACCATCTGCAACACTATGGTGAATTCAACATCTAGACATTCATATAATACCCTCAGCTTAGGTCTGCCCCAATTCATCTACCTCCTCCATTAGAGTGTCATCAAAGCTCAGCTGTTTTATTTGCTGTGCTAAACACCCAGCAGTTTGTGAGGCAGCTGCAAGCCCTGACACTTAGCTCCTTCCCATGGTGAGCAAACAAACAGACTGTCCTGCTGCCATCCTTGAGCGTGACAGAGGCATCATTTCAAAACAATCAACAGTGTCTGTCTCCAACCAAAAACATTCAGCTGCTGTGGCCAATATCTAACAATGCTGAGAAGAAAGCATTGTTAGAGCATCAGATTAGGGGCTCAGACTTACATGTAAAATATACTCTTTCCTTTCCAACAGTTGTGACAGACACAGAATTTGGTGCAATTGCTACAGTTAGGTCCATTTCTAGAAAGTCATAATCAGCTGGAAAATTTCAACTTCCTAGAAAAAGAGAGCATCCTAAATACAGCTTGGGGAACTGTTGATGGAAATCTCAGGAGCCTGGTCCAGCTCAGCCAGTCAAGTCCACTCAGAGCAAACCAGTTTTGTGTTGTGTGCATGCTCAGTCACTTCAGTCATGTCCGACTCTTTGCAACCCTATGAACTGTAGCCCACCAGGCTCCTTTGTCCATGGGATTTCCCAGGTAAGAATACTGGAGTGGGTTGCTAAGCCCTTCTCCAAGGAATCTTCCCAATCCAGGGGTTAAAACCACATCTCTTACATCTCTTGCACTGGCAGGTGAGTTCTTTACCATTAGCACTACCTGGGAAGCCACCTGGGTTTTGAGTTAACACCAACAAAAAAAGAAAGCCTTGCAATTCTCAATTTCTTTGAAAATGTCATGATATGTGACTGAATAAATAACACTTTGAATACTAACAACCCTCAAGTTATCCTGGCAAACATCCAAAACTATTTAGAAGATTCTACTTGGTATTTGTGAGACGTCCCAAGTCCAAATCATCCAACAGTGGAAATCAGCAACTCTCTCCGCTTTTAAAAATGAAGTATTTTAATAGTTGAGTAGCCTCAGAAACTGCCAGCATTTACCACTAAACTCAATTTAAAAAANAGGGGGGGGGGGGGGGGGTGCGGCAGGGGAGAGGGGACGTCAGGCGGTCGGCCTTCTCCACGGGCAGGGGAGGCGAGGACAGTGCCTGAGCCCCCGGGACGGGCGTGGGGAGGCAGCCCCTCACCCTGCTTGATCTGCTTGGTGATGAACTCCAGCTCCGCCATGCTGTGGATGCTGAGCAAGTCGCCCCCGCCCCGCAGACACATCTTCTTGGACTCCTGCCAGCTGCGCTTCTCAGCCTGCAGGCGGTAGCAGTGGCCCTGGAAGGGCTGCCAGCTGGGCTCACACTCCACCTTCACGTTGGCCCACACATCTGCGGAGAGCAGAGAGGCCGCTGTTCAAGGGCCGAGACGCCCTGCATGGGCTCGGACCCACTGGGTGTCAACGCAGACAGGGCCTTGAAGTTCACCTCCTCCCCAAACGTGTCTTACAGGCTCTCTTCCCACCAAGACAGGTCTGAATACTGAAGGATGTTGAAAAGACAAAACCCTCAGGGCAGCTGGAGCCCTGGGAGGTGGTGGCAGATTCCACTCAGGATAGGATGGCCCCTCCAGCTGGGGCTCTCAGAGGGAAAGACGGATGGGGACTCAGGACAGAACTGCCCCGGGAGCCTCAGTTTCCTCCTCTGTAAAATGGGGCTTCCAGCTTAGCTCATGTCCACCTCACTTAATAAATGACACCGCCGACACTGTCTCAAATGACATCTATGGGGACTTCCCTGGTGGTCTGGTGGCTGAGACTCCATGCTCCCAATGCAGGGTGGGGCTGGGTTCATTCCCTGGTCAGGGAACTAGATCCTACATGCCACAACTAAGTTTGCATGCCACAACTAAAGATCCTGCATGCTGCAACTAAAAAAAAACAAAAACAAAACCCCACATGCCACAACACAGATTGAAGGTCCCACCTGTCACAACTAAGATCTGGTGCAGCCAAATAAATAAATATTACCAAAAAAAGAAAGAAAAGAACAGCTATGGAGCAGGGCCCCATCAGTCCAGAATGAAGCAGGTGAGGAAACGCACCCCCCTCCCAAGTCAGCAGCTCATGAAGTCACTGCTGCCCGGCAGGCATGTGCTGCTTGAAATTTTTCCTCTCATTCCCTCCCCCACCCCCTTTCCTCTCCCTGAACCCTAGGGCTGAGAAACCGACTGGTCTTAGGCCCCTCCTCACCCCCATCTCCGTGCATTTCAAGTTCACCCTCTAGGGACTGGGGTCGCAGGGCACCTGATGCAAACAAGCTCTCACTTGGGCCTTGGCAAGAGAAAACAGGACTTCATCAAACCACCTACAACATCGGGCTTGGGCAGGATTCTGCCTGGCTGGGCAAGAAGGCATGTACCCACTTGAAGCATCGTCCCACTGGGATACACTCCACCCTGGGAGATGCTCCAAGGACCGGCCATACTGTCTCTGGCAGACCCGGCAGAGTGGGGAGGGCTGAGAGCCTAAGCAGGCTCCCTCAGTGGCTCAAGACCTGTCAATCATCTCTTGTCAGCAGCTGAGCTAAGACCCAAGGCTGCCATCTGGACAGAAGAGTTTGGTGGGAGGGAGGAAGCTCAGGAAACCTGGATGCTTCAGGGCCCGATGGCGCCTGTCTCTGAAATGACATGCTTCGAGTGATGAGTGCTGGAAGGCAGGACCCACCCAAGAAACTGCTTAGAAAATAACACTTTGGGACTTCCCTGACGGTCCAGTGGTTAAGATCCTGTGCCTCCACTGCAGGGGGCGCGGATTCCATCCCAGATTGGAAAACTAAGATCCTACATGCCATGCAGTGCAGCCAAAAGGAAAAAAGAAAATATGCCTCATGCAGAGAGATGTGGGCCGGGATGAAAGAGGAAATCCAAGGCTAGAGACATATTTGCAGGTCCGTGAGGCCCCAGGGGAGGGCTCCCCACAGCAGCCATGCTGGGCAGATCCAGGGTACAGAGGACTCAGTGAGGGGCCAGGCCTGAAGGGGACCACGTGGTCAAGGCCTGCCTACACCAGCCCCGTGACTCTCCTTTCTTCACCTGCCCCAGGCTCCCCCATGTCCACCCCCAGGGGGAGGTGAGGTGCCCTTGATGTGGGCACCAATGTTTTAAACCTTTGCTCCTGATCCCCTAGGGGTTGAGGGGAGAGAACAGTGGCCAATGGCCCTGAATCAACCTTTGGCAACACTTTAATGGTCAGAAGCAAAAGTCTGCTCTGTAAGTTCTTCACTTTCTGTGTTTTGTGAATTTTTGTTTTGTCTTGCTGTATTTTCTTTATATAAATCCCCTCTTCACTCCTTGGGGACCGGACTCCTGCAGGAGCCCCTCCAGCCCATGGAGATGCTCCTCTGAGCCAGGCCAGGTCTCCAGCCTTTCAGCAACCCTGCAGAGGATATGAGTTTACCTACCCTCAATCAGCACCTCTGAGACTAAGCTGCAGGACGAAGCCCACACCCCAACGCTGCGCCCTGCCCCTAGAGCTACCTCGGTGAATCACAAATGTGAGCAAGACACTCCCTGCCTTAAAAGCCTGCAAAGGCTCCCACAGCCTACCTGGCTCCACCTCAATTTCACCCGGAAGCCAAAATCCTTTAGGGACTGGCTGCAACCTGCCTTTCTGAACTGTTCATGTCCCCGTATCCTCTAAGCCAGTACTTCTCAAACTCCACACCAGTCACTAAGATCTTGTGAAATGAAGGTTCTAGTTCAATTAACTGGGGGGAGGAGGGACGAGGCACCTGAGAGTCTGCATTTCTAATAAGCACTTATAACATCACTTGGGAAGGTGCTGGTGGTCCAGGGATCACACTTTTTTTTTTAAGTTCTCACATAATGTATTATTATGGATGACTTTTCTGGAAAAACATGGACAGCGTGAATGCATTTGAGACCCATCACAGACACTTAGAAATACACCACACTGTGAAAGGAGGATTCGATGACAGGTGATGTTGGGCCAGCCTGTTCCAAAAGCAAGCAGGGAATCAGGGGAACCAACACGGCTCCCTGAGGGGACCCTTGGGTGTCCCTTGCTGCCCTGCGGGGGGGGCGCCTTGTCCACGCTGGCAGCACCCATCTCCTCTGTTGAACCACAGCAGCAGCAGAAAACGGAAGCACCCCTTTGGTGGTTTTTTGTTTTGTAGGTTCCCAGTTTTTTATTTCCACCTTCCTTTTCAGGATTTGGTTCCAAATTCTTAAAGTAGCGTAGGTGTCTAGCATCTTTCATGAATTTTTCAGGATCCAGTTCTGCTCAATGATAAGGAACTGCACCCAGCCACCTATGGGCTCCTGCTTGGAGGACACGTCCCCCTAGGCCCTGCTGCCGGCTTTGTGGTCTTCCTTGTGGGGAGCACTTCTCTTCTTGCTTGATTCAGAAGGCCCTTTTGCTCTGGCTTTTCCTGTCCTCTGTTGCTGCTTTTCAAGCTTCGACAGGTGTTCTGGATCAGAGGCAACAGCACCAGGGGCCGAGATTCCAGTTCTATGGTCCCAGGCCCGTCGTTCTGAATGTGGACTTGCAGGTAGGCACTGAACTTGCCATCCTTGATGAGCTCTGGCCTCTCCGCCTTGCACAGCGGCTCCAGGAAGCCCTTGTAAAAGGTCTCAGCCTGCCCTGCGGGCATGGCCAGGTGGAAGTCGGGCTCGTTGCCCTTGAGTACGTGCTGCAGGGAGGACCGGCACAGCACATCATACTGCTTGTCCATCATGCTCTTCAACCAGTGCTCCCCCACTTTCATCCTCAAACACACGCAGGTTTAAGATCTTCCAGCCCACGTGCTCCAGTTTCTTCTGTGCATCTTCCAGGGAAATACCCAGCAACATGCCAGTGACCCATCTGATGGCGCCTATCTGCTCTCCTCCAACTGTGATGCTGGCCTGGGTGATGTGTGGCACCATGGCCTTCATGGTGGCAGCTGGGACAGGGACCACACTTTTTTTTTTTTAATATTTATTTATTTATGGCTGTGTTGGGTCTCAGTTGCAGCATTCTGGCTTCTGTCTAGTTGTGGATGTAACACACTAGCTGCTCTGCAGCATATGGGATCTTAGTTTCCATACCAGGGATCGGACCCACATCCCCTGAATTGGGAGGTGGATTCTTAACCACTGGACCACCAGGGATATCCGGGATCACACTTTTAAGTAGTGTCCACCTGAACTCTAACCCTCAGGGTGCAGTCCTCACCGACCTTAGAGCTGCTGGGACCTTCCAGGCCTCCGTGCCTTTGCACCTGCCCTTCCCCCACACCTCTTTATGGCTTTTTAAACTTATACTTCACCTGAAAGGCCCAAATCCAGTGTCACTTCCTGGAAACCCTCCTTAGCTCTCAGGAGTTTGATCAATTTCCTCTCGAAGCCCTCTAATATATATTCTACTTTTTATAACAACTCCAGATATTCCGTTTGTGTGTTGACACGTCCATCACCTGCAGCAGACTGTGACCACCAGGAGGACAGGATGGGAGCATTTAACACAGTTCCCAGCAAACGTCCCAGAATGAATGAAGAGCACATTTCAACTTGTTCAGATTTCAGCAGAACCATTTACGAAGAGGGAGGATCAGAGCCCCCTGTGCTGTGAGGGTGGTCCGCAGTGGCTTCGGCCTGAGGAGCCCCCTACCACCCACGTCCACCCCGCTCACCGGGAGGCGGGGGCTCGGCGGCGGTGGCGTTGGGCTTCTTCTTGCAGACGTAGGGCAGCGCGATGCTGCAGTCGCGGTTCTGCCAGCCCCCTGACGACTCCGTGCGGATCACCCCGCAGTTCTCCTCGCTCGGGTTGTCCGGCTGATCTGTGGGGAGCGCAGGGCGCCAGCACCCCAGAGGAGAGGAACTCACCCCCTGGCCAGGAAGCCTTCCCCCGAGCCTCGCGCTTCCCCAGAAGCCTGAGCCCGCTCAGATGCCCAGAGCTGCACTTCGGCTCTCCTGCCTCCTCCCCGGGGCTCACGTGGTCCTCGACCTTCTGCCTGGGCCAACCATGCCCACCCTCCCTGGCCAGGCTGATGGCCTGCTGAGGGCCCCAGTGCCCATAGCTGAAGGGGAGCATGGGGGTGAAATTCAGTCCACCTTCCAGGCCCAGTGCCCCCAGGAAAGGGCATCATTCCTAACTCAGACAACGCGCTGCATGGACCACTGGCAATCCGGAGTGGGTGGAAATCACTAGTCTAGAGTAGGGTACCAGGGAAGGAGTCCCTAGGAGAACAAGTGCCCATCGGATCCCCAGGCCGCCCTGCACCCCAAACCCGGCGCCTCACCACTCTCCCAGTTGAGGTACTTGAGAGGCGAGTTGTCTGACCACTGCCAGCCTCCACTGGTATCCAGGTCGTTAAGGCCAATCCACAGTGTGGAGCTGTAGCCAGTGAGGAGCCCTGAGCACAAGAGGGCGGCAGTGAGGGGCGTCATCCCAACCCCAGTCCTCCGCTCACTGCCCCACCAACTGCATCCTGCCCTCCAGCAGCAGCAGAAAGGGCTGAGGGCCCCCTTCAAAGGTGGGGCAGGTCTTGGGGTCCCGCCCGCTGCCCCCTGCCCCCACCTCACCATTGATGTAGGTCTGCTCGTGGATCTCCGTGATGCTCAGCAGGTCCGCGCCCTGCTGCTCGCAGCTGGCCCAGGCCTCCCTCCAGGACAGCGTGGACTGGAAGTTGAACTGATAGCAGCTGTCAGTCAGCTGGTCCTTGTCCCAGAAGGTCTCGCAGTCATTACCTGCCACCATGACAGCCAGGTGTGGGTCCCGCCCCGGCCCGCTCTGCGGGGCCCAAGGGGAGGTCCCTCAAGGAATATGCAGAGACCCTACGGAAGTGGGGGGTGGGGGCACTTCTCACTCGAGTCTGGAAAGTTCCGCCACCCACACCCGCCGCCCCCCCCCCCGGGGCCGACCT
>SJYV01043538.1:5953-23242 GCA_006410875.1 Neotragus pygmaeus | reverse complement strand
CCACACCGCACGCTGGCCCTCACCCTTGATGGGGCAGAAGCCCCAGCGCTCGTCCTTGCCGTAGTCCTGGGTGGTGGCGCACCACAGGTGCCCATCCTCTCGGCCGGTGCTGGTGCAGCCGTGGAACCACTGGTTGTCATACTTGAAGGGGATGGTGCATGGCTTCCCGTGGGAGTTGCCCTGGATGGTGTAGACCTCTGCAGGAGAGGGGAGCCAGGCCTTTGGCATCTGGACCCCAGAGGTTGCCCAGCCTGCTCATCACTCAGGGAAAATCCCCTACAGCCCCGGGAGCCGGGGTGAGCAAGGGTCAGCAGAGAGAGGGAGGGGGCAGCGATGCCAGACAGTGGCCAGAAGGCTGCCTCTGCCCTCGGGCCAGCCCAGGAGCCTGGGAGAGGTCCCGCCGCTCATCCCATCAGGCTGGGAAAGGGGGTCCCCTAGGGCCCCTAACACCAGTCCAAAATTCAGCTGCCTCACATGCCAAGTTCCATCTTGGCACTCTAGGAGGTATCCCGGGAAAGGGCCCCCAGGATGGAGCTGCCCACCAGGAAAGGCCTCTCCCTGGGTGACTCCAGTCCCCATTCACCCCTGCAAAAGGCGGATGGAGACACCGTGGACGGTGACCCTGGGGTCTCCCTTGCAGAGTAGGCCTGGGAGAGAAGAGATTTCTATTTTAGTTGTACATTATACACTTTTGAACTGACCGAGGTCTTTACAAGAGTGTATCAGGTTTTGTAAGTTTTTCAAGGCAAATTAAATGCTCTGAAGTTCATTTTCTCCATGATCCCCAAATGCTTCCCATGACGATGAAAGAGCTGACTGCCAGAGGCCTGTGGAGGCCAAGATTCTGTCTCCCCCATGTCTGTCCCTCGTGGCTCCAGGCCCCGGACACCAGGGGAAGCCTCTTACCATAGTAGGGCCGCGCACACAGGTCCTCATCGCTGCCATAGATGCGCCACTGGCCGCTGCGGGTCTGGTCACCGCGCTCAGGGGTGCCAGCCTTGGATGTGTTGCCAGAACGGCCCCCCAGGAGCAGGGACAGCTGGTCGCCCAGGGTGCGACAGTTCCAGCGAAGACTCAGTGCCTCGCGGTCACACTCGTACATGCCCAGGGAGGCGGTGGTGTTGGTGCCTGGCCAGCCTGTGCCCAGGCACTGCATGGTGCCCAGGTTGAACAGCCGGTTTCGGGAGACCCACTTCCAGCGCTGGGCAAGAAGGCTGGCATTGCAGGCTGGAGAGACTCGGACTTGCCCACCCTGGGCCTCCAGGCAGCCCTGCAGTCCATGGCTGAAGATGACGAAGACATTGGGCTCTGGAAGGAAAGCAGGACACGAGGCCATCGCAGGGGTCTCCTGGCTGCTGCTGCTGGCCAGGCTGCCTGCAGACACTGATGCCGGTAGTGGGGTGTGGGCCTTCTCTCCTATGATGAATCTCTCCATCCTCACGACTGGCCCTTTGCATGGGGTGGTGAGAGGCACGGCTGGCCGCCTGTGCCCAGTCAAGGCAGAGTCCACGTGGCCAGCCTCTGCCCTGGTCCCACAGCACCTGGAGGAGGACTCAGCCTTCCGTCTCGTCTCCCCCAAAGCAAACCAAATTCCACAGGGCAAGGTGGGGACTGTCTCCTTTTATGAAGATCTTAGGAGGAGGGGGAAGTTGTTTACATCAGACACCACACTGCAGCCTTTACTGAAACCTCTGTTACACACTGTTGTTTTTCCAGCAGAGTTTTCCAGCCTGAAATTGCTTAGTCTCGCTCTTACCCCCTGCTCCTCACATTTACTGGCTCCATCTTTTCCTCTCATTTAGCATCTTCCCAAACTGCTCACCATGCCACCCCCAGCAAACCCAACCATTCACATCCCATAACCATCTTACTCCTGAGATTTTGGACAGCACTTAGCTCTCTGCCTTCCCCAGTCTTGCATCTTTTCACCCATCACCTCGCTAAGCAGACAGTCTATGAAAGACACTGAAATCCAGCCTGCTCCCTGCCAAACACTGATGAAGAAATCAAGACTAAAAATTTATAGGAGGTGGATCAGTGGTTCCCTGGGGCTAGGTTGGGTAATGGGAATGGGGAGTGGCTAAGAAAAAGCACATGGTCTCTTTAGGGGGAATGAAAATGTTCTAAAATCAAACTCTCATGGGACTTCCCTGGTGGTCCAGCGGCTAGGACTCTGCGCTCCCAGTGCAGGGGGCCCAGGTTTGATCCCTGGTCGGGGGAACTAGATCCCACACGCTGCAACCAAGAGTTCGCATGCCACAGCGAAGACTGAAGATCCCTCTTGCTCAACTAAGACCCGGCGCAGACAAATAAACAAATAAACCCAATCATGTAAAAAAGAAAATTAGATTGTCACGATAGTTGCGCAATTCTGTGAACATACTTAAAACCCAATTAAATGCATATTTTAAATGCGTGAATTTTATGATATGTGAATTATATCTCAAAACTTTTATTATATCTTTAGAGTTTTAAGAGAGAGAAAGGAAGAAGCTGACATGCGTCTGAGCCACAGAGTGACCCAGTCATGGTATCACACAGCCAGGAAGGAAGCCCAGGCCTCTGTGACATCACGTTCTGTGCCCTGGCTGCCACTGAGTACAACACCACAGATACNCCCCCCGCACTGCGCTTCCTGCCCACAAGGTGGCGCGCTCCACCAGGCTCTGAAGCCAGGAACCTGTTGGTACAGCAAGCCCCGGCTGCCGCCCGCTGATGTGGGGGTCTCCACTTGGGGTCTGGGCTCTGCCGCCTCCCTGGGGCCTGGCTCAGCCCTGCCAAGAGCCAGGGATCCTATCCTGACCCCCCTTCTATAGGAAACACCCACTCCCTAAGGCCACAAGCAGAGACAAGGCATCACATCTTGCATTTATCCCCACACTCCCTTCACTCATTTGTTATCAAATGAGATGCTCATTTATTATCATCTGAACATTTGTGAGAAGCTGACACAACTCACAACAGAGGACAGCTCTGATGTAGGGTGAGCAGTTCATTTTTTTTCCTGAAAATCTATTAAACTGATGGTGCATCTTACCTTGGAGAAGGAAATGGCAGCCCCCTCCAGTCTTCTTGCCTGGAGAATCCCAGGGACGGAGGAGCCTGGTGAGCTGCCATCTATGGGGTCACACAGAGTCGNTACTTTACCTCTGATATCAGTGTAGTTTGTGATCCCTGAAGAGCAGCCCCTGGGCAAACTACCTTCACATGGGCATTCCTCCCATTTCCACTTCCATTTTGTGGAGAGTGAGAAATCAAACCCAGACCAGCCCTGACATTGACAGGCATCAAGCCCTGCTAAAAGGAAGGGGTTTTCATTCAACAATAGCATATAGACCAGCGTGATGCTCTGCCTTTGCTTAGGAAAAGTTACATCCCAAGACATAGGGATGTTTCAGACAAGCTTGCTGCTGTAAATGACTGGGATCATGGAGTGAAATGACCTTTTAAGTCTGTTTCCCACTGTCATCCCCACACCTCCTATGCTTCAGCCATCTAATCAGTGTTCATCCCTAAGTTTCCAAATTCTTTCACACCTCTGGGCTTTTGCATTTACTGTCTCCTCTGTCTGAGACTCCCCTCTCTGATCTCTCTTCTTTCTATCCATCTGGCTAAATAGTAATCACTCTTCAAGATTTATCTCAAACTTCGTCTGTACCAGGTGATTCAAGCCCAGGGTAGGTGCTTATCTTCTACGCTTCAATAACATCCCACTGCACTCCTCTATAAAAACAAGTATCATACCACATGATAGTCATAGTTTATTTTTCTATTACTCCTAAAAGATTCTTGAAGACATGGATTTATTTTACTCATCTTCATTTTGAGTTTATATTTTCAGCCTCTAATATAATTCCTGGCATATAGGAGGGTGCAATAAATGTCACTTAAATGAATAAACAATTAATTGAATTATTATTGAATAATAAAAAGTAGGCAAATTAAGCAGATTTCTCTGTATTGTGACTTGAAAATCTTCCCATCCAAAAAAAAAAAAACCTGAAGAGCCACTACTAGAAATCAGTATATTTAACTGCAGATTCCTCTGACCTGGCAATAAAATTGCAGATGGCCCTGAACAATGCTGTCTTTCTCAAAAATTCCTCATCACACCAAAGTACCCTAGAATCATCCATCACCCCAGAAACCTAAGAGCAGGGCTATGGAAGAACATAAAAGGTAAGTTCTGATAAGAGATAATTAGTTTTAAATTTATAGAATGGAATAATACCCAAGAGGGGAAGGTCTAAATATATGATTAGCACTCAGGCTTTGGGAACATTCAGACCTGAGTTTGAATCCTGGTTCTATGAGACTTGGCGACATGTATTTACCTTACTCGTGCATCAGTTTCTTCATCTGGAAAATAGCAATAGTAACATAAGATAGTAGCATAATCAAATCGTAAGATTAAATGAGATATATATAAAATGCTTATCAAAATGTCTAGCACATAATAAACATTCATAAAATGACAGCAGTTGTTTTATGATGATTACTAATAAAAGGTACAGACTATTATCATTTGTATGACCGGGCACTGGAAGTTTTGAGGCAAAGGATCACAAAATGGATGCAAGTTAAGTAATGAAGATTAAGACAAGCTTCATCTCTCTTACCATTCTCCCAGGACTACAACTTTTCCTCACCAATCCCAAGTGAAACCTCATAGCTAAGGTCAGTTCCTGGGAGATTTGACAGCTTTCCTGTCAACAGAGGAATGTGGATGGGGAGTCAGAGATTGATTTGAGATGTTGTATCACATGCTCCTCATCTTCTTTGGAGGATAAATCTCCGAGGAGATTCCTGTTCACTCTCCCTAAGTGGTAAGAAAAGGAATTCAGTCCTCATATTGAACCTCATCTAGGTAGTGTGTGAAATTCCAGAAAACTTCTTTGAAATACAGGCATAAGTGGCTGAGCAAACAAGCCTGTGTTTAAGGGCTCCAGAGAACTACCCATAAAGGAAACGAGGGGTTCAGGGAAAGATACAGAGGAGGAGGTGACTGTGAATGTATACACTTCAACTAGAGGCACTAGTAACGAGACCATAGTCAAGGAGCTGAATCCCAGTTCCTGTCTCTTCCTAACCACACACTTATCCAAGTATAGTGATATTTTTGCACAAAAGACTACCAGGCACTTACTTTAACTTGAGTCTAAAGACAAAAACATGAAGCATCAACTCGGAAAATGAAAATGATGTTTATTCCTTACTTTCTGTCTCCAATTTCCAGCAAACTGGAAAGAATGAGAAGAAAATGATATCATATGTGGCTAATAGCATCACACTGGAAACATTTTTATCCCTCCCCGCAACCCCACACAAAAAAAGGATGTTTATAAGTAGAATACTTCCTGCCCTCATAAAAAATAATTTATGGATATTCCTGATGACCCAGCAATTGAAACTCCATGTTTCCACTGCAGAGGGTACAGGCTTGATCCCTGGTCCAGGAACTAAGATTCCTTATGCACCAGGATCAAAAAGTAAATAAATTAATTAAATTTGTATTTTCAAATTGTATATTCAGGAGGTCTGGTGTGTCAGGCAAGAACCATAGTGCTTAAGATGTCTATATACAGATACACATTTCACCCGTCTGAAAGAAATGGCTTATTCAAGTATTACCAGTTAGGGCTCATCTGCTTCCTAATAAGTCATTATCATGTAATGACTCTAATATAGACTATTTCTTTATTGGCCACTGGGCATGTGGGATCTTAGTTCCTGCCCAGGCATCAAACCCATGGCCCCTGCAGTAGAAGCATAGAGTCTTAACCACTGAACCACCAGGGAAGTCGCCTGTTTTAGGCATTTTAAAGGAAGAAAATCAAGGAGAAGGTAGAGGACAGAAGTTCCAGAAACTGTTTCTTCTCACAAATAAGTCATCATCTGATTCTATCACAATTAAACCAGAATAGCAAACTCTGGTATTCAAAGAAAAGGTGATGGTTTCTTTAAAACCACTAATATACTCAGACATCAGCAAAACTGACTGAAAATTAGTTAAAATAGCAGAAAACTGCAATAACACAACACAGAGGGTGTCCTGCCAACATCTGGGATCATTTTTCCCCCATCCCTTATCATATGTTTAAAAAGCTGGGAAAGCAAATTGCCAACCACAGCAGAACACGACCAGCCCCCTTATGCTCTCTCTCCATGAGCTGCTCCTTCAGTCTGTTCAGCTAAGTTCTGGCTGCCACGGCCCCAGGGATTTTACAAGGGCTTGACTCATTGATCCGTGTGTCACATTGTCAGGGTTTTCCCCCAGACAGGTAAAATATACTACAAATCATGTAATAAAATATGCCACAATCTGTCACATTTGCAACATTTCCAAACAGTGTTATCTCCCTCACAAATAAGAGAGGGAAGTATGTTTTTTCAAATCTCGCCAAGGATGGTTGTGTTCTCTGAAACTTCCCCAGTGGTCCAGTGGTTAAGACTCCACGCTTCTACGGCTGGGGGTGTGGGCTCAGTCCCTGGTCAGGGAACTAAGATCCTACATACCATGCAGCATGGCCAAAGAAAGAAGGAACGGTTGTGCTCTCTGTATTCAAAGGCTGTTCTGTGGCAGGATCTTTGCTGGCATGACTTACAGTACTATTTGGGGAGCACTCTCCCCAGAGCATAAAAGCTGGAAGAGAAACCTCAGGAAGATTCGCTGTGGGCATTGAAGATGTCCAGTGAATAAATGTGAATTATGACTGCCTAAAACTTAAACTTACAGAGGTTGGATGCTTAGCACATGGTCAAAATTAATGAAAAAGGAGACAACCATCGTGACAGGTGACGCAGGAATGAATGGACCAAGAAAAATGACCGTGCGGTAGTCGAGCCTAAGAATTCACCTGCAAAGCAAGCGCTGCTTTGACAAATGGGATTTGATGTCATCTATGCCTGTGCCCAATCACTATGTTAAATATTTGTCCAATTATCAGTAAAGCAGTACAAAATACAGAAAAGAACAATATACATCATGATTTGACATATTTCAGATTTGCACAATGTATATATATATATATATATATATATCAGTTACATTGATATATATATATATATATAACAGGAAGAAGATACGACGTCCTCTTTTTAAAAAGCCATTTGTGGAGAGGTCCTGTATCACTTGGTGGAGACATACAGACACGTTTGGGAGGGACAGTGTGGTGTGATAAGAGAAGCGCTGGACATGGAGCCAAAGGACCTGTTCCTTGCCCCCGTTCTTCCCCTTTCCAGCTAAGAGACAAGCCACCGAGCCTCTCTCTGTGTCTTGATTTGCTTCCTTACAAGGTGTTACTTAAAAAAAAAAAAATACCTTTCCTCTTCACCTCAGATGGTTATTATGAAGATCGAAGGAGATAATGAGTGTGAAAACATTTCATATACTTGACACGGCCTTTTTTCCCCCTTTTCCCAAGGAATTCCATCCATGCAGATGGCTTTACAACCTTCAAACATGAATTAATATTTCAAATTTTGCATCCTTAGTTGTGGGCTCTTTCCTAAGTGGCAAAGCTCTGTCTTTATTTGGCTCTGGGTATCTCCACCTGGGGAGTCTTCAAGCATTTACAATTCAGTATGTCCGGTGGAAATGGCCCTCTTTCTAAACCCCCACAAACACTCCTGCTCAGTGTGCCCCAGTCCGCCCTGCCATTCACGCTGTACCTCTTGGTCTTTCTGGCACATGACCTCACCACACAGTTACCATGTTGTGCTGACCCTATGCGCTAAGCATTTGTCAGGTCAGCCCCTTCTTTTCTGTCCACACTGACACTCTCCTGGTAGTTGCAGCCTCAGAGTCAGGCTTCCTACCACCAGTCTCACCACTGCCCCCACCTCACCTTTACACCAGAAGGAATTTTTACAAGTGAGTATCTGATTATATCCCAGCCTGAGTAGAACCGTGTGATGACTTCCCACCACCTTTGTGATAAAGGTCAAATACTATAACTTGACCTCCAAGTGGTTCATGAATTCATCCCAGGTTGCATTTTCAGCCTCATCTTCCCCTACTCACAACCAACTCCCCAAGCCATCCTGTTCTAGCCATATTGAGCTATTTTCTTCAAACCCACCAAACTTTCTCAAGCCTCTGTGCCTTTTTTCCTTGCTCTCTGTCTAGCCTTCCTCCTAGTGTCAGCAGAGGGTTTGGTAAAAGCATGGACTCTGGAAACCAAATGCCTGAATTCATACCCTATCTCTGCCTTGGGCATGATACTTGTTTTACTTGGGGTTCAGCCAGAAGCAGACTCAGAGACAAAGAGCCAGCGATTTATTTGGAGGTTCAGAAAATACCAGTAGGGGAGTGAGGAAGTGAGAAAAGGAAAACAGATCTCCTTAATAAAGGCAATGCTATCAAACCAGCTACCTCGGTGCATGGTTTATATCTTATCCTACAGGGACACTCTGAGAAACAGTGAAGAACTCTTACTAGTTCCATCACCTAATAAATTCCCTCAACTTTCCCCTCTGTACCGTCTCGTTGCCCAGGAGCTTTGCCGACGTTAGTCTCTGCATGGTTAGGCTGATGTGAGACAGAAGCAGAGATTAGAGCGGCGCGACAAATCTAGAGCTGCCAGCAGCTACTAGAAACAAGAAAAGGCGCACACACACACACACACACACACACACAGATTCTCCCTGAGTCTCCAGAGGAGTACAACCCTGCCAACACTTTGATTTTATTCCAATGATACTGATTTTGAACTTCTGGCCTGTAGAATTGTGAGGGAATACATTTTTGTTGTTTTGAGCCATCAAGTTTTTGGTTATTTGTTATAGTGGCCAAGGACTCTAACATGCATGCACATATTCACACAGCACTTGTATTTGTTGTTTTTCAGTTGCTAAGCTGTGTCTGACTCTTTGCAACCTCATGGACTACCCCATACCAGGCTTCCCTCTCCTCTGCTGTCTCCCAGAGTTTGCTCAGATTCGTTTCCACTGAGTTGGTGATGCTATCTATCCATCTTAGCCTCTGCTGCCCCCTCTCATTTTGCCTTCCATCTTTCCCAGCATCAGTCTTTTCCAATGTGTCAGCTCTTCACATCAGGTGTATAAATAAAGATAAAACTCAAAGAAATTATTTTAGGACCAGAGAATTGGCCATGGGCTCACAGAAAGAGTGGGATCTTTGAATTCAGGCCAACTTGAGCTCTAATTCATGCTCATCACTAGCTACATGACTTCAGAAAAATCACTTAAACGCTGAGTATCAGTTTTCTCATCCATGAAATGGGGTAATAATTCCTACTGTGGTAGGCAAAGCAATGGCTCCCAAGATGTCTATTTCTTAAACCTGTAACCTGCGAGTATGCTATAGTCATGCAATAGGGACTTTGCAAATGAGATTCAGTAAAGGATTATGAAATGGAAAGATGTTCCTAGATTTTCCTGATGGGTCCAGGGTAATCACAATTTTCCTTAAAAGAGAGAGGCAGAAGAGTCAGAGAAAGAGAATTATGACAATGGAAATAGGTCAGAGAGACTGAGATTTGAAGTTGCTGTGTTACCGGCTTTAAAATTGGAGGGACAGGCCCCCAGACAAGGAGTGCCGGCAGTCTTTGGAAGCAGGAAAAGGCAAGGAATTGGGGTTCTGCCCTGGAGTGTCCAGGAGAAATTAAGCTCTGGCAATGCCTTGATTTTTAGCCTGGTGAAACCCTGTTCAGACTTCTGACCACCTAAGCTGTAAGCTATCCATGTTGTTTTAAACTGCAAATGTGTGTGTGGTATTTGTTACAGGTGATATGGGGAAATAATATACCTCTCTATCAGAGTTATAAGGATTAAAAATGTTCTTTTAATTATGGTAATATTTATGAATAGAAGTGACTATTTTTAAAAATAATTTTGGGAAGTAACTTATCTATACATAAACTGTCTCTGTAAACCAAAAATATTTCTATTCAACTGTTCAGATTTTCAAAAAGTCAAAAGCACAGAGTTCATTTTTGTGTATTCAATTCTCCATATGTAGATTTCCTTTCCATGTGTCTCCAGAGGGTTAGATATAGTACCAAAAAAATATTTTCTTTAATTTCCTGGCTTCCTGACCTTGAAGTCCATATTCAAGGAAGGCCTTTGGCCAAGAAAATTGAATGACCTCTATGCATATTTTAGTTTTTATCAAAAGGAGACAGACCCAAAGCTTATTTTTTTTCTGAAGGTTTGCCAAGTTTTCTTTGAATGTAAAAATTATCTTCATTTTGTTCAAGAAGCCATTATCTCTCAAGTTTCATGCAAATGAATGTACATTCTAGAAAGATGCAGTAAAATGTCCATCTGACTTCTACCTGCACTTAACCTTCTATTCCCTAGTCTCTTTGGCCATCAGTATATTTCTAACATTCTGTGGCTTATTTTGCACCTGTACCCGATGTGTCAGTCATCAACTGAGCTCTTATTTCCCTCCAGAACCCCTCTTCTCTAGACCCTCTGCCAAACTTTATTGCCAGTCCAAATTCTGGAAAATTCCCCCACCTTCTCTCTCTGTTTCTTTCTCTCTGTTCCTTCTCTTTGCCCAGGAGCTTTGCCAGTGTTATTCAGGTTCAGGCCCTCCAGGATGGCTGTCCTCTTGCTCTCTCTTCATCCCCTGCTTGACCAGCCCCTGCTTCACTCACATGACTACCCAATCCTCTGTATCAACAGGGGTGTCACTCCAGGACCTTCAGAGTAAGATTCCCCCATCCAATAAACTGCTGATGTCTCTGTCACTGTCTCTAGGCTCTTTTTTTTTCATCTCCAGACTGGGCAACTACAAGGCTTGCAGGACTGAGGGGTGCAACCCAACAGTCTCCTAACTGGCCTTTTAGATGCTTGGTCCACCATAAAATCACCCTGTGATCAGCCTGGTCTGTGGGGCTCAGCTATTTATCTTGTCGTGTGCTCATCTTCCATAGCATGTGCCATGGCAACTGTTCCAAGTCTATTTTCCTCTACTAAGCGGTTGAACACAACATTTCATTCTCTCAGAAGACTAATTCACCTCTGAGTCTTCTTCTGCAGATTACAGTAATCTAGTTGCTAGATTTTTCATGCCTGAAAAGGCATGCTTGATCAAGGGCCTTTTCCTTTCATAATTTTGTCTTCACTCTCCTCTAAAATCTCCATTAATCATCCTTTATTCCAGCACCAATTTTTCATTTTCAGTTACTGTTTTATTTGGCAAATAAATATTCTCAAGTGTTTCCTATTCTTCAATCACCTTTCCCTTCTTTCTCAAAAATATCTAAATTGACTGTTTTTTGTTTTTTTTTTCAGAGTTCAAGCGAACATCCAGTTCTTTTTATAGGGATGCAAGGAGATCCAACCAGTCCATCCTAAAGGAAATCAGTCCTGAATATTCATTGGAGGGACTGATGCTGAAGCTGAAACTCCAATACTTTGGCCACCTGATGGGAAAAACTGACTCATAGAAAAAGACCCTGATGCTAGGAAATATTGAAGGCAGGAGAAGAAGGGGATGACAGGGATGAGATGGTTGGATGGCACCACTGACTCAATAGAAATGAGTTTGAGTAAGCTCTGGGAGTTGGTAATGGATAGGGAAGCCTGGTGTGCNACTCATAGAAAAAGACCCTGATGCTAGGAAATATTGAAGGCAGGAGAAGAAGGGGATGACAGGGATGAGATGGTTGGATGGCACCACTGACTCAATAGAAATGAGTTTGAGTAAGCTCTGGGAGTTGGTAATGGATAGGGAAGCCTGGTGTGCTACAGTCCATGGGGTCGCAAAGAATCTGACATGACCAAGCAACTGAACTGAACTGAAATAAATCATGTAACACTACAAAAATACGTCATCTGAGAGATTTAAAGCGGTCCCCCATACTGTAGGAGGGTGTTAAATAAAACAACTTTCAATAATTAAGAAAGAATTAGTTCAATCAAATTACAGTATCATCCATCAGCTTAAGGTGCTCTGATATCAACTAATGTGGCAGTAAACATGATCCTGAAAAGGAATCCTGCCGCCATTCATCTTGCCTCTTCAATACAACGAGAATGAACACAGAAGAGAGTTCCATTTAACAACAGCTCTCACCTGAAGCCCTATCCACCCCCATGGCCTGTGACATTCTCCCTTGAGGAGAGATGTTGGGATTTGATGAAATTCTGTCTCAACTGGAACAAGAAGTGAGTAATACAGAAAACATTCTAATATCGGGTTAACTATGAAATTACCTGAAGAATCTCAGTTGTTTAGTTTCTCAGTCATGTCTGACTCTTTGCAATTCNTATCCAACAATATTCTCAAAATTATCAGGGCTTTTGTTCCCAAGAGCCTCCCTCAGCTGTCACTGGGATTCTTACAGCTGTGGTGCCAGTGTTGGCCAACAAAAGAACTGAGTGAAGAAAGTCACAGGAATGCATATTTAATTGAGCTTTATCTGTCTTATTCTTTCCAAACTTTGGCAATGTCCCCTTCGATAACCAGATGAAATTATAATATTTAACTTTACTTTTGTGTGTTTGATAACCTTACATTGTGGAAAAAGAAATATAGATACCAACATGGCCACCAATTCTGTTGTGTTTTTTTTTTTCCCTGTAGATGTGGGTACCATGGGTAAATGTGTTCATAGGTAATTTTCCCATACACATCATAAACTTGGAAATCAAAAAATTCAGGTCACTTTCTGAAAGTTTATCTAGTTAAATCAACACATAATGGGAGGAGACAGAAAAATCTCTATTCCTATAAAGAGAATTGTTCTTCTAAAAACAGTTATGTAAAAGTTTTGGTAGTAAGAATGTATCTAAACAAAGAAGACACTAATAGAAGTCAGCAGTGAGCAGAAAAATGCTGGTTCCAGAAGGCAAGCCTGGAAGCCTGTGTTTAATACTAGCCACGAAAAAGAAAACTGCTCAGGCAGAACATTCTGTACCTTGAAGAAATGTTTGCTATCTGTTTAGGATTTGAGAAAATTCAATTCCAATATGACCTAACTGAAATGAACTCCAAGACCACTGATCAGCCTGCTTCCCCAGAAAATTTTTCATTGTTCATTTTATTTTCCAGCTACCCCAAAATAAAGAATGTGAGTGCCTTGGATTCTTGGATTGAGATATAAGATCATTCCCCATTCATACAAAGGGATGAAGCTTCATAGTATATTAATAAGTTTCCATTCTGTTTTATTCATTATACCCTGCTAGTGTGATGTTTATCCATCTGTGGGGGTATTTGTGAAGTCCAGTTTATATAAAACTGTAAGACTGAGGTTTACAACCTAAGAGACCTCCAAGGTGGTCGGCCAGTTAGCTGCCACCCTGCCTGGCTCCCAGGCTACCTGCTTTCCTCTTTAAAACACCAACAGTGGGCTCACGTACAAGAAACAACAATCAAGCTTGGTAGGTGGTCATTACCAAATAATGTAAAAAAGCCATGGTTCTTATTTATACCAACAATATCTAGTGATAAAACATATAGAAAAATATCCCTTTCCCAGTGACAAAAAAGATACAAGCATATAGCATGTATGATAAAACTTCACCAACAGACATAAAATAGTTTATTAAAGAGAGACTATATTCTTGAATGAAAAGATTTATTAGAAAGAAGTCTCAATAAATTAATCTATAGATTAAATCCAATTCCCATCAAAGTCAAAAGAATTTGGGGGAACTTGACAATATAATTCTGAACTTCTCATAAAAGAATGAACTAAAAAACTATTCAAGNAAAGAAGTCTCAATAAATTAATCTATAGATTAAATCCAATTCCCATCAAAGTCAAAAGAATTTGGGGGGACTTGACAATATAATTCTGAACTTCTCATAAAAGAATAAACTAAAAAACTATTCAAGAGAAATTTGAAAGGAAAAATAATACCAGAGGCGGACCCTACCAGATGGCAAAGATGCAGCAATTAACCAGCATAGTACCAGAGTAGAAAGAAAAATAAGTTAAATAATACAAAGTCCAGGAACATATCAAATATTCAACAGAGATGGGAATACAAATTCATAAAGAATAATGATTTTAATGAATGGCATTGGGATAACTAGCTATCAATTTTAGGAAAGGTTATACAGTTAAATCACCATTTCAAGACTTTAAATAAGTTCTAAATGGATCCATAATTTAAATAAAACTATAAAAGCATCTGAATAAAATTGCTTTTTAAATTTTATTTTATTGCCATAAGAACACTTAACATGAAGCTTACCCCCTTTACAAATTTTTAGGGGTATAATTCACTGTGTGTTAACTATAAGTTCAATGTTGTGCAGCTGATTTCTAGAATTAATTCATCTTACTTAACTGAAACCTTATGCCCATTGATTAGTAATTCTGCATTTCCTCCTCCGCTTAGCCCCTGACAACCACCATTCCACTCTTCGATTCTATTAATTTGTCTGTTTTAGGTGCCTCATATAAGTGGACTCGGGCAGCGTTTGTTTTTCTGTGACTACTCATTTCACCTAGAAGAATGTCCTTACCATTCATCATGTTGTCACATATTACAGTTTCCTTTTTCAAGGTTAAAGAGTATTCTATTATATATACATACCACATTTTCTTATCCATTCACCTGTCAATGGACATGTGGGTTGTTTCCATTTCTTGGCACTTAAAAATTTACACTGCAGTATACACAAGAGTGTTAGCTCTTCCAGATCCTGATTACAATTCTTTTTGGATAAATATCCAGATTTTGATTTGCATTTCCCTCAAGCAGTTAGTGACATTGAGCATTTTGTCATATAGCTGTTAGCCATTTGTATGTCTTCTTTGGAGAAATGCCTATTCAAGTCTCTACCTCCATTTTCTAATTGGGTTTTTAGGGTTTTTGCTATTGAACTGTATGAGTTTCTTATATATTTTTAGATCTCAGCCCTTTATCACACATATGGTTTGCAAATATTTTCCCTCAACCTGCAGGTTGTCTTTTCACCGTGTTGATTCTTTCCTTGCCGTGAAAATATGTTTAGTTTGATATCAATCTCAGTTGCTCAGTTATGTCTGACTCTTTGTGACCCCATGGACTGTAGCCTGCCAGGCTCCTCTGTCCATGGGACTATCCCAGCAAGAATACTGGATCAGGTTGCCATTTCCTCCTCCAAGGGATCTTCCAGACCCAAGGATCGAACCTGCTGACTTAGATCTCCTGCAGCTCCTGCATTGGCAGGCAGATTCTTTATCCCTGAGCCACCTGGGAAGCCCCTTAGTTTGATGTGGTCCCATTTATTTTGTCTTTTTGCCTGTGCTTTTGATGTCATAGTGTCATTGGCACAACCAATGTCTTTAAGCTTTTCTCCTCTTTTTCTTCTAGGAGTTTTACAGTTTCACATCTTAAGTCTTCAATTTTGAGTTGATTTTGTGTATGGTATAATGTTAGGATCCAATTTCACTTTCACATGCTCTTACCTTTATTATTTCCTTTCTTCCACTAACTCTTGCTTTTGTTTCTCTCTTTCTAGTCCTTTCAGGTGTTATTTGAGATCTTTCTCCTTTTTTTGTAGTTGTTTGTTTCTATAAGCTTCCTTTTAGTCCTGTATTTTTTGCGTCCCATGGTGTTTTTGTGTCTGACTCTTTGCAACCCCAGGGACTGTAACCCACCAGGCTCCACTGTCCATGGAATTCTCCAGGCAAAAATACTAGAGTAGGTTGCCATTCCCCTCTTCAGGGGATCTTTCTGACCCAGGGATCAAACCAGGGTCTCCTGCATTGCAGGCAGATTCTTTACTCATTTTCATCTTTTCCAATATATTTTATAATTTCCTTTTTGATTTCTTCTTAGTATATCATTTAATATCTGCACGTTTGTGAATTTTCCCATTTCCCCTCCGTTATCAATCTTTAGTTTCATTACATAATTGTTAGAAAAGATATTTAGTATGACTTCAATCTTCTTTAATTTGTAAGAATTTGGTTTTGATCCAATGTGATCTATCCTACAGAAGGATCCATGTGGGTTTAAATAGAATGTGTACTGCACTGCTGTTGGATGGAATGCTCAATATGTCTTTTAGATCACTTTAGTCTACAGTGTTGTTCAAGTCCTCTGTTTCCTTATTGATCTTCTGGCTGGATATTTTATCCATTATTGAAAGAGGGGTATTGAAATGCCTATTATTATCATATTACTGTTTATGCAAATTGAGTTCTATCAATGTTTATTTCATTTATTAAGGTACTCTGATTTTGGGTGCATATATATTTATTGTTATATCTTCCTGTTTGTATCTTCCTTGTTGATTGACCTTTTTATCACTATACAATGATGATCTTCTCTGTCTCTGGTGACAGTTTTTTACTTTAAGTCTATTTTTTTCTGATTAAGTAGTCATCCCTGCTTTCTTTCAGTTACCATTTGCATGGAATATCTTTTACTACTCTCCTCTGGATTTCCCTGCTGGCTCAGATGGTAAAGCATCTGCCTACAATGCAGGAGACCCAGGTTCGATCCCTGGGTCAGAAAGATCCCTTGGAGAAGGAAATGGCAACCCACTCCAGTACTCTTGCCTGGAGAATCCCATGGATGGAGGAGCCTGGCGGGCTACAGTCCATGGGGTCGCAGAGTCGGACACAACTGAGCGACTTCATTTCACTCACTCTGTCAGCCTATGTGTGTCATTAAATCTAAAGTGAGTTTCTTATAGACAGTATATAGTTGGATCTTATTTATCTATTCAGCAATTTTGTGTCTTTTCATTGGGGAGTTTAATCCATTTAGTATGATTTTTGGTAGATGACAATTTACTACTACAATTTTTTGGTTCCTGTGGTACTTTTACATTGTGTTTTGTTGATTGCTTTTATTGCTATGCTTTAACTTCTCTCTCTTTTTCTATTGTGCAACTTCTGTAGGCATTTTTTGTATGCATGTATGTTTACATAAATTATTGGGGCTTACATAAATTATTTCATAGTTATAACTAATGTTAATAATTAACTGTAATTATCTCATAGTTAAGCTGATAATGACAAGTTCAGTCACACACAAAATTTCTATACCTTAATTTCTCCCCCACTCTAAATATTACTATTGTCATAATTTACATCTACTCATATTGTATGTCTTTTAACACAATTTTAGTTTAAAAAGTTATTTTAAATATTTTGCCTTTTAACTTTTATACTAGAATTTAAAATATAGAAATACAATATTCTATATTTGCCTATATTTTTACCCTTACCAGCAAGTTTATTATGCTATAATGTTGCTATTTAGCATTCTTTTATTTCAACTTGAAGAACCCCCTCTTGGAAGGCAGGTCTAGTGGTAAAGAACTTTTAGCTTTTGTTTCTCTGGGAAAATCTTTCTCTCCTTCCT
>SJYV01043537.1:0-10696 GCA_006410875.1 Neotragus pygmaeus | reverse complement strand
TTAAACATAATTGTAAGCATCCAGCAAACAACATGTTGAATCTCCATGGTGATGTTTTTAAGTTACCTGCAAAGCTGCTTAATTGCATATGTATATTGACCAATCTTCATTGCAACTCCTTTTTCTAGACTTCCAAAGCCAGATTCTGGTTCTGGTCTTTTTATTAATTTGATACTTTTGTCCTATCTTTAGGGAGCTATTCCAATGGTCTCTCTCAACCTTAATTAGACATTAACCCCTACCAAAGGTATAATGAAGGTGACTTCAGACAAAAGATTATCTAGGAGTAAGAATTATACATCTAGAGTTGATGTATATGGGGCCAAAGGGGGAAAAAAATAGAGCTGACATCCCTAACCTGAGAAAATCATTTTCCCCCTACAGGTCTCTGTCTCTTCCTCTCATTAGTAAAATAAGTGATAAGATTATCTCTAAGGGGCTCTACCAGTTGCAAGATTCTATGACTCAAAAATTCTTCAGGAAGAGGAGAATTTGAAAGACTGGAAAATGCAAAGATAAAAAGTTAGGGGGTTTTTTGACTGAGAGTAACCTTTTAAGCCTTTTTTATAAACCCATTCACTGCCAAAATAATGATAATTGTGAGCCCTAGAGAGCCATGTAGATCTTACAGGGGAGCCTGGTTAATTTTGTATGAAAGAGATTAAACCTAGGGTTTGGCTTTCGGACCACAGCTAGAGAGAAGAATCTTTCTTTTTCAGAACTTCCCCACCCCAGCAGTCACTACAAACATTCATTTCTGTTGGTCCTTTCAGTCCCATTAATGGCTGTTTCTAATTTGCTGACATCAACTCTCCTTGACCAAAGTATCCTAGGTACATGGGCAGAAATGAGGACCCAAGAAGTCTGTGTAGGCCTGCTTCATGCCAAGTGTGTGTCAAACCCAATGCCTGGATGAAATCATTATGTTGTCAAAGAAACTTGCTTCGTTTAAGGATTTTTCCTCAAATATGAATGGATTTATATAACTAAAAGTTTAGTGAGAACTTCATGGAACTGACAGATATTTCTTACAAACATTACTGTCACCTATTGCCTGGAAAAAGGAATACATCCTAGGAACTGCAGAGAAAACTTTCTGCCAAGTTAGGAAATGTCACACAAAGATGGAATGTTAAGAAACATTATAGTCAAATTTAATTATGAAAGAAAGATAAGGAGAGGGAAGAAGATGGGGAAGGAGGGATGGAGAAAGAGAGGGAAGAATGAATGAGAGGGAGAGAGGAGGAGAAATGAACAAAAAAGAAATGAAGGAAAAAATCTAGCCACAGAGAGGGGAAGTGACTAGACAAAAATAAGACAGTAAGTTAATAAAAGACTCTGGACTAGAAGTTCCTGTGTTCTAATTCCTAGGCTAAAACTGTTACAGCACATGCCACCCTGCTCCTACCAGAAGGTTGCAAAAATCTTCACAGACTGTCGGAGTTGGAAGCACTTATAGGTATATTTCGTTGATCTTTTCTTCAGTGCAGGGCTTATATCTAGAATTTCTACATGGCCATGGGGCTATGTGGCCAAGTCCATTCTCTGCCTATGCAAGAATTGCCCTAATACTTGGCAGCATCTCTATTTTCCTCCTGTCATTCCAGAAAAGAACTTCCTCAGCTCTTTATTCTTCCTGCAGCTGAGAAGAGAATCCAAATAAACAAAACATGGAGTACACATTGAGAAAAGGATACAGCAGTTTTGAAAAGTTCCCGAGTACCTCAATATGACTTCTCTTTGCTGTTCAACAGCTCCACACCTCATCCGCCCCAGTGCTCAACAAATTTTTTCAGCCTAGGGCCAGCTGCTAAGGCACTTACCAGGGTTGTCAGGCTGCATGATGGCCATAACAAAGGTGTGAGGAAAGAGCATGGCTGCACTCTTCCTCATGCCCTGAAGCTGCACAGTGTTGCCCTGGAATGTGACCCCATGCACATCGGTCTCTGTGCCCAGGCCAAGCAGGTGCCAGGCCACTGTGTCACCCTTGCACATGTCCAGCTTGGGCAGGTTAGAGAACAGAAACCCATTAATGGCTGGAAAACAGAAACACAAGACAGAATGGGAAGATGAGAACAGGTTACTCAGACACCACCCGGCAGTGTGGCATCAGCACTGTACTAAGGTTTTCCACAACTTGAAATTTCTGAATCATTGTCAACTCCTCTACCTTCTTCTCTAAGCCACATTAATTCTACTTATGATTCCCTGCCTCTTTGGGATGAGAGCTCGAATGACCTTTCTGGTTTTACATCCTGATCTTCCTCCACCATACTTCACACCCTGGCAAAACTGAACTATTCTCCACTCCCAAAAGTTCACATACCAAAAAAGTATCAATCTCTCCTATTCCCACTTTCTTAAAACTCCCCTCCCTTGATTCTGTAGCACCATACTTCATGGGTTCTCTTATAGCTTTTCTGATTGTTTCTCCTCCATCTTATTCTCATTCTCCATGCTTCTATAAAGTGTTAGAGTTCCCCAACATTCTTTCTTTAGCTTTCAATCTATATCATCATCTTCATCTTCACTCCCACTGCCCTGATTCTGGCTCTCATCTCTGGCCTGAATCTTACAGAATCTTCCTCCCTGTACTTCTACCTATAATCTATTCCCCTGTTCTCTTTCATATACACATACACACCATTGTCCTGTGAGCTCTATTTGCTTGTGCATGTTGCTCAGATGGTAGAAAGCTTGCCTGCAATGTGGGAGACCTGAAGTCAATCCCTGGGTTGAGAAGATCCCCTGGAAAAGGAAACCTACTCCGATATTCTTGCCTGGATAATTCCATGGACAGAGAGGCTTGGTGGGTTATGGTCTATGGGATTGCAGAGTCAGACACAACTGAGCAACCAACACACACCACAAGACCTTAAACATGATAGGCACTTAGAAAATACATGTTGGCTTTTCACATGCTGTTCACTCTGCCTGTAATAAATTCCCCCCCATGGTCTTTCGCTACAGCAAACTACTACATATACATTATACACTAGCTCAAATATCACCTACCCTATGAAGCAGAGTTATTATACTCTTTCTGGCTTCCTTGATATTTTCTCCCCACAAAATTCTGAAGTGTCACTTACCATAGCGTCGTATGATTTACTTACATTTATCTTCTACACTAGATTGATTTAGCAGGAAACACATCATTTTCTGTATCTAAGAACCTAGGATGTTACCTAATACTTACCAGGTGCCCAATAAATTCAATCTGGAATAAATTTGGTTCATAGACTGTATTATTTTTTCCAACTGATGTAACTATTAATGAGAACCAAGAGACAGAGCCAAAAGACAACATATTCATTCTTGACACTATATCACCCTGCACACTCCCCTCAAAAATACAGGGAGGCCTGCTTGAAGCTGATCCCTTTTCAATGTCCTTACACCCACTGAAACCAACTTTAATGAGTAACTTTATTTGATAATTCCATGGGATGCTGACAGAAACATCATTAACCTCTTGATTATGTTTCCTTTACTACAGTGTTTGATTGCAAAGTTTGATTCAAACTTCAAGGCTCAGTCAAGAACTTCCTTCTTCCAAGAATTCTTTAATTGGATTTTTCTTCATCAATATTCTCCTCTTCTGAACTCTATGTCACTTAAAAGCTGTTCCACACAATTTAGCACTTAATCATAGTCTGTCTTACATGTTCTATAATTGTTTAATGGACATCATTAGCCTCATTTAATTGCAATATCCTGAAAGCTCCTTGTAAACTCGGACCATTTCTCCCTATCAATTCACTCACTGATCCATTCACCTACTCATTAATTTAGTAGTTCATCAGTTCAATAGCTATATATTAGACCATGTAAAGTATAAACAGATAAACAGCAAACAATACTCATCTTTAAGGAGACTACAGTCTAACAGAATCAAAAGCCATGTAGCAAATAATTACAATATTGAAGATTGTATGAAACTTGCAATTTAAAAATCTGATAAAAATTCAACAGTAGTTCACAAAAGGGTGTCATTATCTTGTGACTGGGTGATATGAAATGGTTACATAGAAGAGGTCATTTATGAGTAGAGGTTTCGAGAATGAGCAGAATTTCCATAAGATAAAAGGAAATATGTAAAAAGGGGCTTTTCAAATGGAATACAAAGCATTACAAAAGCTTGAGCTCAGAAAAGTGCAAGGGGTATGTCTGTATAGAATCCACCTGCCACGGCAAAAGATTCAGAAGACATAGGTTCAATCCCTAGGTCAGGAAGATCCCCAGGAGCAGGAAATGGAAACCCACTCCAGTATTCTTGCCTGGAAAATTCCATGGACAGAGGAGCCTGGTAGGCTACAGTAGTCCATGCAATCGCAAAGAGTTGGACATGGCTGAGCGACTGAGCATGCTACACACACATGTCTACATAGAGAAGATATCTCCATTTGGCTGTAGTAGGAAGCTGAGAAGCAAGGATAGTGGGTGATAAGAGAGGGTAAGACTGGAAAGGTATCATCCTAGGTTACTCTCCTCATTCTCCTAGTGGGCCTTTTGTATGCAATCCTCATTTCATAGTAATTTTTTTCCAGTATCTCCCACACTGCATAACACAGAACAAAGCATAGGAAGGTGTTAAGGATAAGGTGTGTTGTCTTAGGTTTAATCCCTCAGTTTAGCTTGTCTCTTAGCAGCGCTGACCAATAGAAACAATGTTTTCAAGGATGGATCATGATTAGGTCTAGGTTAGATTTTACTCATAACCTTTCAGCTATAGCTTAGGGTAAAATCACTCCTCATACCATGCATCCGATTAGAGTCCTGGAAACCCTGGGCATCCTCTGAGAGCAGTCGGGAATCCAACATAGCAGCTGCTTGATTGGCATTGCTGTACCAGCTCTTGTTCTCATCCAACACAGTGAAAAGGAGAAAAAATTCTTTATCCACCCCTTTCTGTAGTCCCAGCAGAAGAAAACAAAGGGGAATAACAAAAATTTTAACAGTTATGAACTGTGTAGATTCAGATCCCAGTGATTTTTAATTATTTCCCATTTCCTTTCTAAACACAGAGCCAAATCCATATCTCCTGCCTAGAGCTGTAGTCTTTGCTGAGAAGTTTTCTCCTCAGGTAACTTCAAATTGCATGTAGGTAAAGGTGATTAGAATAAAGTTATAAGACTGGAGGGGAGGAATGCAAGAAAGGGGGCAGGGAAGAAGTAAAATATTATGATGAAGAGGTACAGAGTATGATAGAAGAGTGCCTGGAATCAACTAGGAGTAGGAGTGGGGAAAGATGGCTAGGAGATCAGAGGAGGACTCTATGGGGGGATAAGTTAGAAAATAAAATTAAAAATAAGTATACTAATTATTAACACATTTTATTATCAATTATTAATTTTAGTAATATTATTACTGAGTGTTTACTAGGTATCAAACACTGTACTAAGCACTCTATATGGATTATTTTAATTAATCTTCACAGAAAGCCAAGATATTTATTTCCATTGTTAACATTTTGCTATAGATTATAAAATTGAGGCACAGAGAAGTTAAGTAATTTGCCCAAAGTTAAACAGCTAAGAATTGTGGGCTGAATATAAAAGAAGACAAGAAAACAGCAGGGAAGATTTGGGGATTAGGAGCAAGTTTTAAGGGCCATTGAGATTTTTAAAAATGAAGAGATATTGGGAAAATATAAAATTGAAAGGAATAGACACTAAGGAAGATGTGTGTTTGTGAACACAATAGCATGCAAAATAGCATGAGTTCATGACTGATCTGTGTAGTTGTATGGCAGAAACCAACACAACATTGTAAAGCAATTATCCTCCAATTAAAAAAAAAGTAAAAAGAAGAAAAAGAAAAAAAATAAAGTTTAGACAAAGAGATGAGGCAAAGAAAACATAGCATGAGGTCACTAACTATTAATTTCCAATACAATAACTTGTTTAATTTTATGCTCTTATTTTTAGAACCCAGATCCATGCATAACTTCTGTTTAACAACCTAGCCTCATCATCTTCTCAGCAGGCTTTCCAGCCAGAAACCTTGACAATACCTGCTTGCCATCTGTACCCAAGGCGCCAGCCTTGCACACCAGCAAGGGGCCCACGAGACCAGAATTGGTATCTCTTATGGGATCTGCAGCAGAGAAGTATGTCCAGGTGAGACAGGCAGGATCCTGAACAGTGGGACCAGCATGGGGAGGGACTGTCCAGCGGTATGTTACTTTCTCAAAGGGCCTAGCCACTAAGCCAGAGTGGGAAGAGTCTGCAGGAAAAACATAGAATTTATTGCTCACATTGGCTAGAGTATCAACATCTCCAAACAGTGGAGTAAAGATCATAAACTACAAAGGGATTTTGGAATTTATCACTTGGTAGTATAATTTAGGATGATTTTAACTTATTTTTTTCTTGTTCATTCATTGTTCTTAACTCTTTAAAATTTCGAACATACAGAAGACCTTAAAGGATAGTACAATAATCACTCTACCACTTGGAGCTGATTAATATTTAGCCATTCTTCTTTTTGTATTTTATTTGTAAAATTTATTCATCACTTTTTTTCTTACAATAGGGACTTGTTGGTTATCTGTTTTATCACAGGTTTAGCCATCTTAAATTTATCTAAATCTATGTCTATGGTTACTTTTTCTAAATCATTGGGAAGTGAAATACAAGAATAATGACATTTTACTTCTATATACATCAGTAACTATCTCTTTTATTATCACAATAGGATTACCACACCTCAAAAATACCCTAATACTGTCTAATATCAGTGTATTTTTAAAAAAATCCAATTATCTCCCAAATGCCTCTTTTTATGCAACCAAAATTAGACAAGGATTTCATGTTGCCCTTGGTTTTGTCTCTTTGATTCCCCTACCCACCCGCCACTTTGGCACTAATTTTTTGAAAAGTCTAGATCAGTTGCATTGTAGAATATTCTTTTATTCTAGATCTGTCTGTAACTTTGCCTTTTACGTTTTCAGTTTTTGGGTTTTTTTTTTGGTACTTTTGACTTGAGATTAGAATGCATGTGTTAGTATTACTCTCAAGGAAAAGAAGAAATTAACTACCCAATAATCTCACTTGTAGGATTCTTTCCTGGGGTAATAATTCAAACCAAATGTACATATTCATTTACTGCAACATGATTTACAATATCAAACAAATAATGAAAGCAATGTACATGTCCATATGATAGGGGATAAGGTAAATATTTTTACCTTATTACACAGTCATTAAAATGTTTGTAACATTGTAATGACATAGAAGATGGGCACAGTATAAAGGTAAGTGAAAACAGTAATTAGCCTTCAATTAAAATAAATAAATTAATATTAAAAAAAGAAAACAGTAAGATACCAAAGTGTACAAAACATATCATTATAAATATATACATTTGTATAAACACAGAAAATATGAAAAAGTATACCAAAATGTAATGACACTCTATCTATGGGGTCTATTTATTTTATTATTTTCCATTTTTATCAAAATTCCATAACATATATGTTATTTTTATAACCAGAATATATTTATATTTAAAAGTTGTCCCATTGATCCCATCTCTGTCTCACTATAATATCATACTCAACAACATCCATCCATGACAGTTGATTTTGCCTTATTTTCTCTCCTTCCTTCCCCTATTTATGTATTCTCTAGAGCAGGGATGCCCAAACTCTAGAATCTAATGCCTGATGGTCTGAGGTGGAGCTGAGGCAATAATAACAGAAATAAAGTGAACAATAAATACAATGCACTTGAATCATCCTAAAACCATTCTCCCCAACCTGGTCTATGGAAAAATTGTCTTCCATGAAACCAGTCCCTGGTGCCAAAAAGGTTGGTGACTGCTGCTCTAGAGGTACCTGTTATTATCTGAAGCCCACATTTCTTGAAACCCTGCCTGCTCACCATCATTGTACACAGTTCCCTCAGAGTTCTTCTCATAAAAGACTCCATGAGGCTGTATGCTGAATGGCTGAGAGGCACGGTTGTAGAAGATCACCAGGATGGTGTCACCCACCTCAGCCCGGATCACTGGTCCTGGAAAATGGGAAGGAGAGACAATGGGAACGAAATAGTGATGACCAGGGAGGATGGAAACAGAAGGGAAAGGAACGAAATGTAAAAGAGAGAAAACTTTTCTCTCTGTAATAATAATAATCTTTTTCTAGTATATTGCCATTTATAGTTATAAAAAGCAATTTAAAATCCACTATCTCAGGCTTTCCTGGTGGCTCAGTTGCAAACAGTCTGCCTGCCTATGTGGAAGACATTGGTTCAATCCCAGATACAGGAGGATCTCATGCTGCAGAGCAGCTAACCCATGCACCACAACTACCGACCCTGTGTTATGGAGCCTAGGAGCCACAACTAATGAGCCTACATGCCACAATTACTGAAGCCCAAGTGTTCTGGAGTCCGTGCTCCACAACAAGAGATGCCACCATAATGAGAAGCTTACTTACCACAACTAGAGAGTGGCCCTTGCTTGCTGCAACTAGAGGAAAGCCTGCACAACAATGAAGACCGAGCATAGCCAAAAAGACTCAAATTATTAAAATCAGAAGTGAAAGTAGGGACATTACTACTTATCCTATAGAAGTAAAAAAATAAAATTATAAGAGAATGCTATTAACAATTGTACACAAGCAAACAGACGAATTTCTAGAACAGAAAACCTACCAAGACTTGTGTGAAAAAATAGAAAATCTGAAAGACAAATAAGAAGATTGAACCATTAATCAAAAAGATGGCAACTAAGAAAAGTCAGATGGCTTTACTGGTGAATTCTACTAAACATTTAAAGAACTGCTACCAATTCTCATTTTAAAAAATAAAAAATAAATAAAATAATAAGATGATTTGGGGTGGGAGGTGGGAGGGGGATTCAGGATTGGGAGCTCGTATACACCTGTGGTGGATTCATGTTGATGTGTGGCAAAACCAATGCAGTATTGTAAAGTAGAATAAAGTAAAAATTAAAAAAGAATAAATAAAATAAAATGCAAAAAAAATTCCCCTAAAATTGGAAAGGAGGGATTATATCCTAACCCATTCTATGAAGTAAGCATTACACTGATATCTAAACCTGACAAAGATATTACAAGAAAAGAAAAACTATACACCAATATTACTTCTGAACACTAATTCAAAAATCTCCAACAAATTACTAGCAAACGAAATTCAGCAGCATATTAAAAAGATCACATATCTTAACTAAGTCATATTTATTCCTGTAATGCAAGAATGTTTCAACACACAAAAAACAGTCAGTGTAATACACTATGTTTACAAAATAAAAGGAAAAAATCATCATCTTGGTTAACGCAGAAAAAGACACTGAACAAAACTGAACACCCTTTAATAATACAAAGCATTCAAAAGCCAGGAATAGAAAGAGACTGCTTCAACATAATAAAAGCCATATATGAAAACATCATACTCTATATTGAAAGACTGACACTTTTCCTCTGAGATTAGGAACAAGCAAGGATGTTTGCTTTTACCAATTCTATTCAACATATTACTGGGATTTCTAGCCAGAGCAATTAGTCAAGGAAAATAAGTAAAAGATATCCAAACTATAAATGAAGAAGTAAAATATCTCTATTTGAAGATGGTATGGTCCTTATCATAATTATTTGGAAAATCCTAAAGCTTCCACACACACACACACAAAATTTAAATAAATGAATTCCTCAAAAGAGTAGAATACAAAATCAAGACACAAAAGTTAGTTTCACTAACAGTGAAAAATCTGAAAGATAAATTACAGAAGCAATTTCATTTATAATACCATGAAAAGAATAAAATACTTAGACATTATTTAACCAAAGAGGTGAAAGATTTGTAGAAAGAAAACTATAAATCATTGATAAGATGCACATGAAAGTGGAAATACATCCAATGTTCATAGGTCAGAAGAATTAATATTGTTAAAATGTCAATTCCACATGAGCAATATGTAATCTTAAGGGACTCCAAGCAGCAAAACATTCTTGGGGGTAAAAAGAACAAACTGGAAGACATTACATGTCCTGATTTTAAAACTTACTACAAAGTTATGGTAATCAAACCAGTGTGGTAGTAGCATAATGACGACAGATATATAGATCAATGGAATAGCATAGAGAGCCTCAAAATAAATCCTCACAGATATGAAAACAACTTTCTAAATAAACGTGTTGAGAAAACTGAATTTACATATGCAAAAGAGTGGCTGGACCTTTACCTAACATCTTATGCAAAAAAATTAACTACAAGTGGATCAGTTTAGTCAATTCAGTCGCTCAGTCATGTCTGACTCTTTGCGACCCCATGAGTCGCAGCATGCCAGGCCTCCCTGTTCATTACCATCTCTCGGAGTTCACTCAGACTCACGTCCATTGAATCAGTGATGCTATCCAGCCATCTCATCCTCAGTCATCCCCTCCATGATGTACTCTGCATATAAGTTAAATTAGCAGGGTGACAATATACAGCCTTGACGTATTCCTTTTCATATTTGGAACCAGTCTGTTGTTCCATGTCCAGTACTAACTGTTGCTTCCTGACCTGCATACAGATTGCCCAAGGTAAAAGAAACTCAAGTAAGATGGTAGGTGTTGCAAGAGGGCATCAGAGGGCAGACACACTGAAACCATACTCACAGAAAACTAGTCAATCTAATCACACTAGGACCACAGCCTTGTCTAACTCAATGAAATCAAGCCATGCCT
>SJYV01043535.1:0-10240 GCA_006410875.1 Neotragus pygmaeus | reverse complement strand
GAGATGTGGATTCCTATGAAGCTTTGTTTCAGTCAACCTAATTCAATGCCTAAAAATAAATAGAGAAAGTTATCCTTGTGCCAACATCATCATCTGCATGTTACCCTCGCTTTTATAGCTAATCCTCAGGCTGATTTGGCCAAGTTAACCTGTGAGTATAATTCTGCTCTTGCCAGCTTGCAGATCATTCTGCCAGAGGAGGGGTGGGAAGAAGACACTTCATGAGTTACTCATGCTGTAACATGAAACTTTGTTTTCCAATTCAGAGTTAATTCAGGAAGCAACAGAAAAGCATGCTATTATCTTTTAAAGTACATTTAAGAGAAGCCTTGCACACAAGGGTATGTGTTCATATTCCTCATGCTGGTATATATGCTATCCTCAAAACTTCATGCCAACCAGGTATGTGTTTCATGTTTGCTAATAAAATCTATTTGTATGGCATTGTGTGAAAGTGAAAGTGTTAGTTGCTCAGTCATGTCCTGCTCTTTGCAGCTCCATGGACAGTAGCCAGTCAGACTCTGTCCATGGAACTTTTCAGGCAAGAATACTGGAGTGGGTAGTCGTTTCTTTCTCCAGGGGATCTTTGCCAGCCAGAGACTGAACCCCAGTCTCCCACACTATAGGCAGTTTCTTTACTGTCTGAACCACCAGGAAAGTCACTTGGATGTCATTAGCTCTCGTTTAAAAGCCATTTACTGCTCTAAGCTTGGGAGTGAGCCTCTTACTATTTTAATCATCAGAATTTCTGATGAAATTAGAAAACTACAATAATTGGTCAAACTGTATATGCCTATTTGGTTGCTTCAAGTCTATGTATTCTAATACATAATATATATTCTAAGCCTTAATATAGTAGGAAGTACAAAAGAACCGAATGGCTGGTCTCCTCATCTAACTTTGAGTTACATGTGAGGCATATCTTATTTACTTCTTAAATTGACTCTTGCCTGAATGTTCCCTTAGGGCTTAAGATATATTTTCACATATTGTAATTAACAAATATTCAGGAGGACAGACTCCCCCTCCTTTGAAAACTTAGGAAGTACTCGTGGTTTGAATTTCAAGTCACACCATGGGAGGCACTTTCTTGTCATAAGCTTTCATCCATTTAGCATTGACAACACCCTGGGGGTGCTGATGGCTCTGAGGTGGTAGGTCACATAGCTGGAAGGGAGCCGTCAGGCCAGCCCTCAGGACTCCCTGGGATCCTGCAGGGACAGTCTTGCTTGCATAGTTGATAAATATCTGTGTGGCTATCAGATATCTATAAACAAAAGGAAGAGTTGTCCTATGAGTTGCACAGATCTGCTATGTGGGAACTTCTTTGTGGGGCAGGGTTGAGCCTGTGAGATTGGGGCAGAATTAAAAAAAAAAACCCTGGCCTACTTAGAGGTGTTTTCTGGTGAGCTCTATGCATTATCAGGCTTAACCAAATCTTCTTATTTTATTCCCCATACTGGAGTCAGGTTACCATAGTCACTATTTCTTATAAAGTTTATAAATGCCTTACTTTTCATTGTCTTATGACAGTGCAGATACAAGATGCATTGCATATACTTTCAATACAATAATGAGCACTCCATTAAACCCACTCTGGATGAAATTGATTGCTTGGAGGTGATCGCTAACACACAGGTCCCATGAGGAGGCAATGCAATGAGCTGTGACTAAAACCCATTTGTCCATTAGCTTTAGAATCTCTCCCTGCCTGCCACCAAATCCAGGGAAACCACAGGGTTTTTGTCCTATACTTAATTTTTAATAGGATCGGATGTCATAGAAATTTAGATACTTCTAAGAGTATAAGATAGCATATTGAAAAGCAGAGACATTACTTTGCCAACAAAGGTCTGTTTAGTCAAGGCTATGGTTTTNACCAGATCCAACATCCTAAAGTCTTTTCTCTGATTCCGTCTATCAGGCTTTTATATTTAGTTCTTTGATCTGTTTGGGGTTGCTTTTTACATATGGTATCAGAGGAGGGTTCATTCATTCTTTTGCTTGTGGGCATGGAGTTTCCCCAACATAACTTGTTGAAGAGCCTGTGCTTTCCCCATCCTGTAGCCTTGCCACCCTCACTGAAGACCACTTGACCATATGAGCAGGAATTGATTTCTGGGCTCTCTATTCTGACTCTTGAGTCTGTGTGTCTGTCATGCCAGTATCATATTGTTTTGTTTCCTGTAGCTTTATAATATACTTGGAATCAGGAGGCCCTGGGTGCTTTTTCTTCTTTATCAGGATTGTTTTGCCTATTTTTTGTTGATTTTTATAGTCTTTTTATTCTCTAGCTCATTCATTTCTGTTTTTTGAGGTTTTTTTTTTTTTTTAGTTTTAAATTACTTTATTGTTTATTATCACACTTAGTATAGATTACCATAGACAAAGCATAATCTCTTTCCCCAGTTTTATGCACTTCTTTCTAAAATCCAGGAGTCTACAATTTACCGTGACATTTGGAATGATATCAGTAGACAGACATATATGTACTCTTTGCATTAATTTTATACTAGTTTTTACATAAGCAGTTTTCTAAACACTTGGATTCAGTATACCTTAAAAGAGCATCCCTGGTAGCTCAGGTGATAAAGCATCTGCCTGCAATGTGGAAGACCCAGGTTGGACCCCTGGGTCAGGAAGATCCCCTGGAGAAGGAAATGGCAACCCACTCCAGCATTCTTGTCCAGAAAATCCCATGGCCAGAGGAGCCTGGTGGTCTACAGTCCATGGGGTCACAAAGAGTCAGACAGGACTGAGCGAGTAACACTTTGGCTTTCAAATCATGATTTTAATATCTCTGTGAATCTGACAGAATTGAATGTTTCAATCTTTACTACTTCCTTTTCTAACTTTATTTTATCCTAAACTTTCAGAAAAGATGGTGGCATGAGAGCCAGCTGCGAAAACATTCTCCAGTAAGTGCCATTCTTCTAGGTTGGTCAAGGTCCATTCTGTGCTGACATCTGCATTGTCCTATGACCTAAAGACTCCTGAATGGCCATGGTGAGTTGCACATTTCGCTAAAGATCAAGGATGCCCTGGGGTATAAGTTCTCTTATCTCTACTGCACTTCAACTGCTTCTGATATCTCTAGTAATTCTAGGACTTACTATATTTTTGGTCTTAGTATCTCAGTAGCCACTTAAGATATAAAACCCCCTTGACAATAAAACACTTTAAAAATGAATCCACAGTCATTAACACTATATTCACCATTGCTTTGCCCTTTTGCTCACTTTTGAAATTCATCCTGTAAAAATCCTAATTCTTAAAGCAACATCTAGAAAACTCGATTATACCCAAACAAAAGAAGTCATCATTTTTAAAGTCTGCTAAAACAAACTTGACATTTCCAAATGAACCTCCTTTATCTCAATAAGCAACAATTACTCCAAGTTCTTATTTTAATTCTAAAGCTACCACGGGGCTGCCTCTAAGCCTGGAAACAAGTTTGCCGTGTTGAGGTCTCTATGAAATATTTCCTCCTTAGTTTCAATAGCCTCTTTTCCGAGACAGAGATTGAGTGACAGCTTAAAAGAGTACAGATTATAAACCCATTTAAGAGCGCTGCATTTTTTGAGTTTGTCACAAATGGAAGGAAAAGCCAGGGTGACTCAGGCAAGGCTCAAGTGCCAACATGTGTCTTTCTGTTTATTCATTATTCAAGGGTCAGACCCTCAACCAGGGCCAGAGAGAAATGACAAAAATAAATACATATCAGTGCAACAATCTGCAATTTAAAATAATGAAAAGCAAGATTCCTATTCATTTTTATGGCACAAACCTGACATCATTTCACTCCAATTTTCTATAATGGAACCAGCTGGGCTCTGGGAGGGAACTAGTAATAGGTTTTAATGGATAAAATCTGCCATCGAAACTGGCCATTTTCTAACGCGATCTCAGTGCCTGGCACCCAGCCCATCACACGCATCACACTTTCCGCAGTGCTGCACCAGCTTGTGAGATAAGAAGGATGAGAGCACCGGAGGACCGCTGAGCTTGGAGAAGCCTCCCCCTTCTCCTTCCGGGAGAGTTCCAAGTCCCCGGTTCAGAGTTCCATAGCCCCAGCTGGACCAGACCACTGGGGAAAATCCAGGGTCAGTCTCCTTCAATAAAGCCTGTTGCAATGGAAGCCAGATTCAACAGAGAGCAGACAGGGCCGGGAAGATGAGGGCAGTGCCTTATTCATTTCAACGGTGAGCCCCTGAGTCCATTTCCAGTCTATTTCGTTTCAACAGACACAACTGGGTTTTACTGGGTCTGGATTAATAGTCAGCAAGGATTCTTCTTCCTCTCTGTCTCTCTCTCACTCTCATTCCATTAAACATTCCACCTCTCCTTCTACTCCGCTCTCAGACTGTTGTTAACATATGAAAATTGCCTGCAAAGAATGGAATGGGCTGACTGCCATGGAGATAAAAATGGGATGTTCGTTCTAATTTATTTCATGGCATCACGCCTTCTCGCTGCCTCTGTTTTCTTTGCGAGGCAGCTCGATTGCCTCTTCCGGAATATGACACGTCTGGCCCTCAGCCTTCTGTCTGAGCCACAGTGGTGGTTAAGCAGGTAGCCAGCTGTTGGAGGTTAGACACAAAGCTGAGCAGTCACCCTGCCCAAGCCTATCTGGGCACAGGATATTGGGCTTTTTTTTTTTTTTAATGGGTAGTGTATTTTCAGCTAAATGATCGCTAATGTTCGTTTTGGTGAAATGCTACAGGATCTCAAAATGAATGATGTTTTCAAATAATGTATCCTCACTTTGCCCAAAGTATGTTTTACAACTTCTGTTCCAACTGCCTCACGCCAATGGTCCTACAGCACAAAGACAAGATCTAAAAGGAAACTTAAACAGGGCGAGGCAAGCCCTGAACAGAAAATGATGATGCATGCAGGACAGCCATTTCCTGAGCCCCCACACCTCTTTACTAGCACTGCTTGACTTTATGACCATGTGCCTTTCTGCATGGCTTCCCCCCAGTAGCTCCCATCAGCAGGGTTGGTGACCATACAGAACAACAGCAGAAGGGCAAACAGATACTCGGTTGAGTTAACATTATCTCGACCGAGAGCTTGGAAACTCTTAAAATTCTCATCCAGGGTGAACAGCCTCTGGTTTGAGGTTGGCACAGAACACTGCTGTGATTCTTTCTTTCCACTTTTGCTTGTGAAGCTACTGACTCTGCAGCTTCCTTTTCCAATTCAAAGTACTGTGTGATGTCGCTGACCTCCCCCGAGCCTCCCTCCCCTCCACTGCCCATCATTCGGGCTACAGTCTAACTGCATCCCACTGTGGACATCCTCTAATCTTTGGGGCCTGCCTGCTGTTACCAAACCCTGATGATTTTCTGCCTCTTCTTCTTCCTGTAAGGCGTTGATCAACTGCCCCAAGTAAAGCTGCTTTCTCTGTTCTCATGACTTTTATATTTCCAGCTATCAGCTGCCCACACTTCTACTTAGTGAACGTCTCAAAGGTCAGTTTTCCAGCATGGAGCATGTACAGCCTGACATATAGAAAGTGCTTAAAGAGCATTTGTTACACGAATTAACAAAATGAATGGAAAGTAAAAGAGCCTTGTTGTTGTCTGGTTGCTGAGTCGTGTCTGACTCTTTGCGGCCTCGTGGATTGTAGCCCACCAGGCTCCTTTGTCCATGGGATTTCCCAGTCAAGAATACTGGAGTGAGTTGCCATGCCCTCCTCCAGGGAATCTTCCCAACCCAAGGATCGAACCTGCATTTCCTGCATTGGCAGGAGGAGTCTTTACTGTTGAGCCACCTGGGAAGCAAAAGAGCCTTAACCCACCCCCCAGCCCCTTAAACAAATAGCACTTCCTTTTTCCTCTGCGAGTGTGCTAAGTCACTTCAGTCGTGTCTGACTCTTTGCAACCCTACGGACTGTATCCAGCCAGGTTCCTCTGTCCATGGGATTCTCCAGGCAAGGATACTGGAGTGGGTTGCCATTTCCTCCTCCAGGGGATCTTCCTGACCCAGGGATCGAACCTGCATCTCTTATGTCTCTTGCATGGCATTGCCATTGGCAGGCGGGTTGGGCTCTTTACCACTAGCGCCACCTGGGAAGCCTCCTTTTTCCTCTAGATGTTCTGAAATAGAGGAATTGGAGCTTGGTTTCCCACTTGGCTCTGATTGCTGTTCTTGATTTTATATCTTTCCAACAGTCAACTCTATTATGTATACTAAAGGAAGCTAACAGTGGTATGAACAGTAAGAAAAAAGATACTTTGAAGATAATTTATCTTTGATATTCCTAATAGCGTCTTGCTAGTTTTTCTTTCTAACTAAACTTAGAGGGAAATGTAATAGAATGCACTCTGAACTTGAAGAGATGAAATTTCTCTCTGGCTTTGTTAAGAACTTGCCTTATGATTGTGGTCAAGTCCTTCGTTCTCTTTCAGCCTTGGTGTTTTTCATCTCTAAAGTGGATTGATTTGGGTCCAAAATGAGTAGGATCAGATGGTCTCTGAGGTCCTCTTCAGGTCTGCGGTTGTTCCCAAAGATAGCCACTAGTCACTCCCAACCACATGCATCGCATACTCCTCGCAGTAAGAGAGTAAATATGTTCTCCTCCTCTTGAATCAGGGATGCAAAACCTCTTTAAGTCTCTGAAAGGTGAAGGTAGAACCAGTAGATCTTCACAATGGACAATAAAGTATCTAAGAATTTTACATCCACATCAGCATGACAAAGTAGAGAGAAGCACGAATGTGGCTTTGGGAACCACGGTAAGAGTCATAGAAAACCCACAAAGGCTTAAAGTAATCATACTAGCAAAACAACCCCAGCTTGGACTAAAATAAAAAGTGTGAAATGACAAGAGTCCTCTGGGTGCTCAACATGACGTAGTAACAGGAAGCAGGATGAGAAAACAACTCAGCTCTAGGCATGAGTCCTTGCTTACGCAGGAAGAATGATCCTGAGGGCAGAGCGTGGAGCGAGAAGAGCTGTGAATTAGGGATTCATCTCAAACTGCAGAACCGGGCCCTAATCACAGAACATTTCCCACTCCATAGCTGGGGGAACTGACTCCACGCACGTGGTTTTTCGAGCAAGTTGTCTATTGGTTGTTCTGTTCTTATCATCTGTGTTGGGTGTATTTGTGTGGGGTGAGGGGCTGATAACTTGGCTTGTTTTTGTTGTTGTTACTGCTACTCTTGGTTTTCAAAGTCTCCAGATTAAGAGGAATCTCATTTGAGTCGCTTCATCTACGTCTAACCACATTCAGGCCTGGTGTTAAATCCTGGCTTCTGAATCTGAAATTGAGGCACTGTTGGGATGAGACTGAAAGNTTTTTTTTTTTTTAATGGGTAGTGTATTTTCAGCTAAATGATCGCTAATGTTCGTTTTGGTGAAATGCTACAGGATCTCAAAATGAATGATGTTTTCAAATAATGTATCCTCACTTTGCCCAAAGTATGTTTTACAACTTCTGTTCCAACTGCCTCACGCCAATGGTCCTACAGCACAAAGACAAGATCTAAAAGGAAACTTAAACAGGGCGAGGCAAGCCCTGAACAGAAAATGATGATGCATGCAGGACAGCCATTTCCTGAGCCCCCACACCTCTTTACTAGCACTGCTTGACTTTATGACCATGTGCCTTTCTGCATGGCTTCCCCCCAGTAGCTCCCATCAGCAGGGTTGGTGACCATACAGAACAACAGCAGAAGGGCAAACAGATACTCGGTTGAGTTAACATTATCTCGACCGAGAGCTTGGAAACTCTTAAAATTCTCATCCAGGGTGAACAGCCTCTGGTTTGAGGTTGGCACAGAACACTGCTGTGATTCTTTCTTTCCACTTTTGCTTGTGAAGCTACTGACTCTGCAGCTTCCTTTTCCAATTCAAAGTACTGTGTGATGTCGCTGACCTCCCCCGAGCCTCCCTCCCCTCCACTGCCCATCATTCGGGCTACAGTCTAACTGCATCCCACTGTGGACATCCTCTAATCTTTGGGGCCTGCCTGCTGTTACCAAACCCTGATGATTTTCTGCCTCTTCTTCTTCCTGTAAGGCGTTGATCAACTGCCCCAAGTAAAGCTGCTTTCTCTGTTCTCATGACTTTTATATTTCCAGCTATCAGCTGCCCACACTTCTACTTAGTGAACGTCTCAAAGGTCAGTTTTCCAGCATGGAGCATGTACAGCCTGACATATAGAAAGTGCTTAAAGAGCATTTGTTACACGAATTAACAAAATGAATGGAAAGTAAAAGAGCCTTGTTGTTGTCTGGTTGCTGAGTCGTGTCTGACTCTTTGCGGCCTCGTGGATTGTAGCCCACCAGGCTCCTTTGTCCATGGGATTTCCCAGTCAAGAATACTGGAGTGAGTTGCCATGCCCTCCTCCAGGGAATCTTCCCAACCCAAGGATCGAACCTGCATTTCCTGCATTGGCAGGAGGAGTCTTTACTGTTGAGCCACCTGGGAAGCAAAAGAGCCTTAACCCACCCCCCAGCCCCTTAAACAAATAGCACTTCCTTTTTCCTCTGCGAGTGTGCTAAGTCACTTCAGTCGTGTCTGACTCTTTGCAACCCTACGGACTGTATCCAGCCAGGTTCCTCTGTCCATGGGATTCTCCATGCAAGGATACTGGAGTGGGTTGCCATTTCCTCCTCCAGGGGATCTTCCTGACCCAGGGATTGAACCTGCATCTCTTATGTCTCTTGCATGGCATTGCCATTGGCAGGCGGGTTGGGCTCTTTACCACTAGCGCCACCTGGGAAGCCTCCTTTTTCCTCTAGATGTTCTGAAATAGAGGAATTGGAGCTTGGTTTCCCACTTGGCTCTGATTGCTGTTCTTGATTTTATATCTTTCCAACAGTCAACTCTATTATGTATACTAAAGGAAGCTAACAGTGGTATGAACAGTAAGAAAAAAGATACTTTGAAGATAATTTATCTTTGATATTCCTAATAGCGTCTTGCTAGTTTTTCTTTCTAACTAAACTTAGAGGGAAATGTAATAGAATGCACTCTGAACTTGAAGAGATGAAATTTCTCTCTGGCTTTGTTAAGAACTTGCCTTATGATTGTGGTCAAGTCCTTCGTTCTCTTTCAGCCTTGGTGTTTTTCATCTCTAAAGTGGATTGATTTGGGTCCAAAATGAGTAGGATCAGATGGTCTCTGAGGTCCTCTTCAGGTCTGCGGTTGTTCCCAAAGATAGCCACTAGTCACTCCCAACCACATGCATCGCATACTCCTCGCAGTAAGAGAGTAAATATGTTCTCCTCCTCTTGAATCAGGGATGCAAAACCTCTTTAAGTCTCTGAAAGGTGAAGGTAGAACCAGTAGATCTTCACAATGGACAATAAAGTATCTAAGAATTTTACATCCACATCAGCATGACAAAGTAGAGAGAAGCACGAATGTGGCTTTGGGAACCACGGTAAGAGTCATAGAAAACCCACAAAGGCTTAAAGTAATCATACTAGCAAAACAATCCCAGCTTGGACTAAAATAAAAAGTGTGAAATGACAAGAGTCCTCTGGGTGCCCAACATGACGTAGTAACAGGAAGCAGGATGAGAAAACAACTCAGCTCTATGCATGAGTCCTTGCTTACGCAGGAAGAATGATCCTGAGGGCAGAGCGTGGAGCGAGAAGAGCTGTGAATTAGGGATTCATCTCAAACTGCAGAACCGGGCCCTAATCACAGAACATTTCCCACTCCATAGCTGGGGGAACTGACTCCACGCACGTGGTTTTTCGAGCAAGTTGTCTATTGGTTGTTCTGTTCTTATCATCTGTGTTGGGTGTATTTGTGTGGGGTGAGGAGCTGATAACTTGGCTTGTTTTTGTTGTTGTTACTGCTACTCTTGGTTTTCAAAGTCTCCAGATTAAGAGGAATCTCATTTGAGTCGCTTCATCTACGTCTAACCACATTCAGGCCTGGTGTTAAATCCTGGCTTCTGAATCTGAAATTGAGGCACTGTTGGGATGAGACTGAAAGTCTTTGGTGGGGTGGATGGGTGGATAATTTTTGCATACATGGGAAGGACATAAATTTTTATGGCTGTAGGGCAGACAGTGGTTGGTTATCTACAACAGGCGGTCTTAAATAACTCCTCTTATGTCCCTCTTATGTTCTGTAGGCATACGCAATTGTTCCCATTGAGAGGTGGACCCTGTCTCTTGTTGAATCTTGTTGGCTAGACTTTAACTTACTTTGACCAAGAATGCAGTGGAAAAACACTGTGCCCGTTCTGAGTCTAACCATTAAAAGTTTT
>SJYV01043534.1:0-14771 GCA_006410875.1 Neotragus pygmaeus | reverse complement strand
AAATACCTGGAGTAACAGGCAAATTTGATCTTGGAGTACAGAATGAAGCACAGCAAAGGGTAACAGAATTTTGCCAAGAGAACACACTGGTCATAGTAAACACTCTCTTCCAAAAACATAAGAGAAGACTCTACACGTGGACATCACCAGATGGCCAATAAAGAAATCAGATTGATTATATTTGCCGCCAAAGATGGAGAAGATCTATACAGTCAGCAAAAACAAGACAGTGACTTGGAAGCTGACTATGGCTCAGATCATGAACTCCTTATTGTCAAATTCCGACTTAAATTGAAAAAAATAGGGAAAACCACTAGACTATTCAGGTATGACCTAAATAAAATCCCTTACAATTATACGGTGGAATGACAAATAGATTCAAGGAATTAGATCTGATAGACAAGTGGCTGAAGAACTATGGATGGAGGTTTGTGGCATTTTACAGGAGGTACTGATCAAGAAAATTCCCAAGAAAAAGAAACACAAAAAGGCAAAATGATAGTCTGAGGAGGCCTTAGAAATAGCTGAGAAAAGAAGAGAAGCAAATGGCAAAGGAGAAAAGGAAAGATACACCCATTTGAATGCAGAGTTCCAAAGAATAACAAGGAGAGATAAAACCTTTCTCAGTGATTAGTGCAAAGAAATAGAAGAAAACAATAAAATGGGAAAGACTAGAGATTAGAGATACCAAGGGAACATTTCAAGCAAAGATGGGCACAATAAAGGACAGAAATGGTAGGGATCAAACAGAAGCAGAAGATGGCAAGAATACACAGAAGAACTGTACAAAAAAGATCTTCACAACTCAGATAATCATGATGGTGTGATCACTCACCTAGAGCCAGACATCCTGGAATGTGAAGTCAAGTGGGCCTTAGGAAGCATCACTATGAACAAAGATAGAGGAAGTGATGGAATTCCGGTTGAGCTATTTCTAATCCTGAAAGATGATGCTGTGAAAATGTTGCACTCAATATGCCAGCAAATTTGGAAAACTCAGCAGTGGCTACAGGACTGGAAAAGGTCAGTTCATTCTAATCCCAGAGAAAGGCAATGCCAAAGAATGCTCAAACTACCACACAATTGCACTTATGTCACACGCTAGCAAAGTGATGCTCAAAATTCTCCAAGCCAGGCTTCAGCAATACTTGAACGATGAACTTCCATCTGGAAGTTCAAGCTGGTTTTAGAAAAGGCAGAAGAACCAGAGATCAAATTGCCAACATGCATTGGATCATCAAAAAAGCAAGGGAGTTCCAAAAACAATCTACTTCTGCTTTATTGACTATGCCAAAACCTTTGACTGTGTGGATCACAGAAAGCTGTGGAAAATTCTTCAAGAGATGGGAATACCAGACCACCTGACCTGCCTCTTGAGAAATCTGTACACATGTCAGGAAGCAAGTTATAACTTGACATGGAACAACAGACTGGTTCCAAATTGGGAAAGGATTACGTCAAGGCTGTATATTGTTACCTTCCTTATTTAACTTATATACAGAGTACATCATGAGAAATGCTGGATTGGATGAAGCCCAAGCTGGAGTCAAGATTGCCAGGAGAAATATCAATAACCTCAGATATGCAGATGACACCACACTTCTGGCAGAACGTGAAGAAGAACTAAAGAGCCTCTTGATGCAAGGGAAAGAGGAGAGTGAAAAAGTTGGCTTAAAATTCAATATTCAGAAAACGAAGTTCATGGCATTTGATCCCATCCCTCCATGGCAAATAGATGGGAAACAGTGGAATCAGTGACAGACTTTACTTTTTTGGGCTCCAAAATTACTGAAGATGGTGACTGCAGCCATGAAATTAAAAGACACTTACTCCTTGGAAGAAATGCTATGAGCAACCTAAACAGCATATTAAAAACCAGAGATATTACTTTGCCAACAAAGATCTGTCTAGTCAAACTGTGGTTTTTCCAGTGGTCATATATGGATGAAAGAAAGCTGAACGCTAAAGAATTGATGCTTTTGACCTGTGGTGTTGGAGAAGACTCTTGACAGTCCCTTGGACTGCAAGGAGATCCAACCAGTCCATCCTATAGGAGATTAGTTCTGAATATTCATTGGCAGGACTGATGTTAAAGCTGAAACTGTGATATTTTGGCCATCTCATGCTAAGAAATTACTCATTTGAAAAGACCCTGATACTGGGGAAGATTGAAGCGGGAGGGAAAGGAACAACAGAGGATGATATGGCTGGATGTCTTCTCTGACTCAGTGGAGATGCGTTTGAGTAAACTCTGGGAGTGGTGGTGGACAGGGAGGCCTGGCATGCTGCAGTCCGTGGGGTCACAAAGAGTCAGACACGACTGAGCGACTGAACTGAACTGAACTGAACTGAATCAGAAATGTGGTTACAAACAGAGGAAAGCTCATATAGACTATGTGAGGACACAATGAAGATGGTTATCCATAAGCCAAGGAAAAAAGCCTCAAATGAAACCAAACTTGCAACACTTGATCTCAGACTTCCAGCCTCCAGGACTGAGAGAAAATGAATTTCTATGGTTTAAGCCACCCAGCCCATGATCTTCTGTTATGGCAGCCCTAGCAAACTAATACAGAATCTCTACTGCTAGCCTTCAGTGAAAGTGAAAGTGTTATTCCCTCAGTCATATCCAACTCTTTGTGACCCCATGCACTGGGGCCCACCAGGTTCCTCTGTTCATGGAATTCTCCAGACAAGGATACTGGAGTGGGTTGCCATGCCCTCTTCCAGGGGATCTTCCCAATCCAAGTGTCAAACTCAGTTCTCTTGCATTACAGACAGATTCTTTACCACCTGCGCCACCAGGAAGCTTTCCAGTTAGGAGCTAATCTTATTTGCTTGTTCAGCCTTAGGATTCTCATCCTGTAGCCTCCTCAACTCACTACACAAATTTTTTGTCTGACTAAGGTTTAGGATATTTGATAGTTTTTACCAGACTCATGAAAAAATAAGTGGGAATGAATGTACTTGCATACTGGAATAAACTATGGGCCTCCTAAATGTGGGTCGGCATCCATCTAATTTTCCAAGGTCAAAGGTGAGTTATCTTGTGCCCTTTATTCTTACACCGTATCTTCCACGTTATTAATGGTACTTGTTGAATAGGAAGACATTTGGCTGAATTTGTAGTACGTAAACAGAAGTCATGATTTATTTGGTAAAAATAAAAATTGAGGTCCATACCTCTTAACTTTGATCTTCAGCAGTCATCACATTCAAACATGGCCCTTTCAGAGGTACAAAGGTATCATAACTGCAGGTGTAATCAGTCACTGGAACTTGAGTTTCTTAGTATGGCAAGCGTCAGGGTTACAGTTCCCCTCTCAAACCCTTCCTTTTCTTAATGAAGAGAGAAGTGTTTACCTGCCAGACATTTTCAAGTTTTCACATTCTAGTTAAACATATTCTGAGTTAAGGCTGCCATACTTTAGCAAATAACGGATAGCTAGTCAGGAGCCCATGAATGAAGTTACCCAAATATCTGGTGTACACAACACATAAAACCACCATCACATGTGTTAGAGGAATTTCATTCCTTATTCAGAACCTTAATTTCAGTTGACTTGATATCATGGGGAAGAAAATAGCTTCTTACCAAACATTTATTTCATCTTCTACTATAGCCACAGTTCTGGTTGAAGTGAGAAGAAAAATAAAATCTTGATTTTTGCATTTTGTAAGGCTGCACCATCTTTATAAACTTGGAGGACCTTTAAAAAACTTGACATGGATTTTGAACCACATTTATCACCACATCTTCATTTTTCTTGAATTGTATACCAGAGTCACAGGACGTTGTTTCTTCATTAGGAAATTTCCAGATGGAGTTACCAGATGGAGTCTGGTAACTTTGGTCTAAGTCATCTCCTTGAACACAGCTTTTATAATAAGTTACAAAACTACTGATGCTGGAAAAGACTGAAGACAAAAGAAGAAAGGGGCACCAGAACATGAGATGGTTAGATGGCAACGCCAACTCAACGGACATGAATCTGAGCAAACTCCAGGAGATGGTGAAAGTCAGCGGAGCCTGGCATGTGTAGTCCATGAGGTGGTAGTCAGACACAACTTAGAGGCTGACTAACAGCAACAACAGAGAGCTAATTTTGATTTTTTTTTTTTCAGATATTGAGTTGAGACTAGCAAGAAGAGTGTGCACTGAAGCAGCAAAACCTTTGGTATTCAAACAAGCCATTAGTCTAACATGCCAACCTCCCAGGGAACTGCAGAGCTAAGTGAATGAAGATAGTCTGAAAGGCTCTCGCGCCTCCCAATTCTTTTTGTCAAACTCCTCTACCCTCTACAACTCTTATTTTCTAGTCTTTTATTAAAGATCTCTAGAAAAACCCTTACACTATCATTTTATTTCCAACTTTTTTTTTTTTTAATTAGAGGCTCACAATCCCATATCCATCATTACTGGATTCTCCATCCCACCATAGACACTTCCTTTCTGTTGCTGCTAAGTCACCTCAGTTATGTCCGACTCTTTGAGCCTGAACCCACCAGGTTTCTCTGTCCATGGGGTTTTCAAGGCAAGAATACTGGGGCAGATTGCCACGTACTGTCTCCAGGGGATCTTCCAGACCCAGGGGTCAAACCATGACTCATGTCTCTTCCATTGGCAAGCAGGTTCTTTACCACTAGCATCACCGGGGAAGCCCCTCCTTTCTACTGGTTTTGTGCAGTTTGCTCTTTTCGACTATTCCACCTCCCTTTCTGTATTTACCCTTTCCTCTTTCTTGTTCCCTGAGAGAGTAGGAGGAATTGTATGAGAGAAGGATTCAGAAGGTCAAGAGATGAATCAGTCTCGGGACAGAAAGTTAAGTGACATCATGCCTCCATCAGTGTTTCAATCTTCAAATAACCTGGAATGTTTTACCCTGATTTATAATACACTATATTTTGAGTTGGGCTTCCCAGGTGGCTCAGACAGTAAAGAATCTGTCTTCAATGCAGGAGACCCAGGTTCAATCTCTGGGTCAGGAAGATCCCTTGGAGAAGGGAATGGCTACCTACTCCAGTATTCTTGCTTGAAGAACTGCAAGGACAGAGAAGCCTAGTGGCATCTCCATGGGGTCACAGAGTTGGACACAGACTGAATAATTCATGCTTTGAATTAGGGTTTTTAGAAACCGTGCAAATCAGAAATTCTATTTGTATAGAGACATCTTTGCCTTTCTTTCTTATCTTTGTACAGAATCTCCATAAATTTTGCTGCTGAATTTGTACTGCCTCTTTACTTATTTAAATATTAGGATTCTAAAGGGGACAAAGAGAGTCAGTACTTTATTTCCTGTTACCCAAGACCTACGCTAGGACCATGATGAGAATATTTCTGAAAATACTTGGCTTAATACTTAATTAATATTTCTGAAAAAAACAATTTTTGTGATGGAAATTTTGGATCTAGGGAGAGGAAATCTCCAAAAAGAAGCAAGTCACTTAATATATGTCACATTTTATGCATCCTTTTCTGAAAATTCCCAGCTCTTCCTAAAACAAACCCATTTTGTAAGAACAAGGAGGCCTTTTCAGATTTTGGATAGTTTGAACTCTGATTAAAATGGAGCAAAATCTAAACATTTCCCTCTTCACACAGGCCCCAAGATTCAAAAAAGAGTAAAACCTCACCCAGCAAAGAAACACTTCTCCCCTGTGAGAATCAGAAATGTCTGGAGAGCAAAACAAAACCACAATGACCGCGGCTACGAATCCATGTGCATTCAAGTCTGGTCTATATTATAAAGGCCAAGGGAGCCTTAAACTCCTTCCAGCACTCCTCCCCATCCTCAAGCCCACTGTCCTTGACTTACAGCCAGGCTCTTGCTATACATTTTGGAGCATAATCCAGTCTCCCCGGCCCTTGCCTATAAAAAGGTCTGTCTTGGGTAACACATCTCTGAAAGGATCCACCGTCAGGTATAATCCAATCCAAGAAAGCTATGTCATTGTGCATCTCCACAGCTCTGATCAAAAGAGCAAAACCACGGTGTGTGCCACCTTCTCCCACTGGGGAAGGTTGGGGACACTGCATGTGAGAAGATGCGGTCCTGCTGCTGTGGGGCTGGCTCCAGGGGGTTGGGGCAGGACCGGACGTGGGGATATGAGAACCTGAGAGGAGACCTCCAGAGGCCCGGATGGGGGTGTGGGAAGCCTTGGCCCCGTTTTATGCACAGCTGTGTTATAAATGGGATGAACTTGCATTTCTTGGATCATGCTCAGCCTGGGTCACAGGACAGCGAAGGTGGGAATACAGATAATGTTACCTTCGGCCTGCTCTCCTGCAGGGTGTATACTGCCAAGAGCTGGAAGTTGTTGCAGTCTGTCCTCACCGCTGCACAGGCTCAGCACTTTGGGAATGATGTGCCTTCTGTGACACCTGCTTCCTCACTGCCCCTCCCCCTCTGTCTCTGTTCCCTTTGCTCTCTGCTTCTCTCTCCATCAGCTATCTCAGGATGGGTTTCTGGAGAACATCCACAGGCTGCCTCAAATTTCCTCCTGAGCTCAGACTTAGACTGAGACCATTAATTCCGTCATTCCCCCAGTCATCAAGAATTTACCTAATATTTTTGTGGATGGCTGAGAAACTGTGGTCTAACAGTTTTTTGGACTGCAAGATGGCTTATGGCCACTTGTATTCCATTGGAAAACCATGTCTGATATTAACAAAGTATGTAAGTATCGTCTCAGAAGTCTGCTTACCTTGTTGCTGTTGTTCAGTTCTTAAGTCATGTCCAACTCTGTGACCCCATGGACTATGGCACGCCATACTTCCCTGTCCTTCACTATCTCCTGGAGTTTGCTCAAACTCATGTCCATTGAGTCAGTGATGCCATCCAACCATCTCATCCTCTGTCTCCCCCTTCTCTTCCTGCTCTCAATCTTCCCTGATATAATTCTTTATATGGTGTTTACCTTCATAGATTATAACTTGACAGATATTATTTTATTTTTCATCTTAGGAATTATGGTTTATAGAGATGGAAGCCAAATCATGAGTGGATAAACTGAGTGCTATAAAAGAGGTGTTAGCCATCAGATCCTCCCCACAAAGCAAGGGTGGGAGCAAAGAGAGAAACTTGTTTACACATCTCACGGGGCCACCTTCCCCCTGAGAAAAACAGCACATCCTCTATTGATTTCCATGTCTTAATCAAGCAGATGTAATTATAAAGAGGAGGGTGGGAAAGACAGAGGGAAGTTGACTTTGAAAAGAAACAGATAGCTTTTTTGTGTCAGAAGCAATGTTCCCTCAGTGAAGGCTGAGAAGGCAGGGCATGGGGGTAAACATCCCATGTTTCTTGTCCACTGCAAATAAGAACATTCTCTAAGTAGAATTTGGTTTAAATTTTACGTCAGCTGATGCTTGTTTGAGCTTTAATGTTGAGGCTAAGTGAAAAGACTCACCCCAGGGATTATGTAAAAATGTGCAAGAAAAACATGATGAACTTCTAACTTCCTTGAACTCGGATAATGAGTGAATTAGCTTAGAAATCACAGTCTTACCAGAAACCCACCCTTTAAATAAGCTTTTGGTCTTAATGTGCAAATCCATAGAAAACATTTTTGTGAATGTAAGCCTAATATATATGATATGATCAAAAGTAAGCACACAAAAATCTTGGCAACCTAATTCAAAGCAGCAAATATTCTAATAACCTTGTCAGTCCTTGAGACTGACAGAACACCAACCTGACTTAATTCAAATGCCATTCCTTTAGAGAGGGGACTCTACAAGAGGGCAAGGCAAGTTGCTGGTTCATGCAGATCCCAAGAGAGAGTTCTAAGAAAGATGACTTGGGGACTATCTGTGTCATTTTTGTATAGAATCCTAGGCTAGGACACCAGTAACTGTTCCTGAGTCATGCAGAAAAATACATCCAGTTGCATTTGTTTTTTCTAGAAGAAGTAATTAAAATTTCCCCTCCCAGCTGATATACTCCAATATACTTGATCCATTTCATGTGCACTACAAAATACATAAAATTAGATCAAAGCATTGTGGGAGACTAATACACTCAGAGCAACAGCCACTCTGCAGGGCCAGCACCCAGAAGGACTCATGGAAAAACCAATGAAACTGACCCCAAAGAACTAACTGAAAAATTGTTAATGGATCTAAGTAACATTTAATATGTCCTCTGTTGCATTTTCTTTCTCTTTGAACTTGAGAATCCCTCTGACAGAGAAGTCTCTGTGTGTATGTGTGTATGTGTGTGTGTGTGTGTGCACACACACACACGTGCGTGTTAACAGAAGGCTTTTGTTGGTGATGCTGTGTTGTTCAGTCACTAAGTCATGTCCAACTCTTTGTGACCCCATGGGTGGCAGCACTCCAGGCTTCGCTGTCCTTCATTACCTCCACAGAGTTTCCGCAGACTCATGTTCACTGAGTCGGTGTTGTCATCCAACCATCTCATTCTGTGTTGCCCCCTTTTCATCCTGCCCTCAATCTTTTCCAGCATCAGAGTCTTTCCTAATGAGTTGATTCTTCACATCAGGTGGTCAAAGTATTGGAGCTTCAGCTTCAGCATCAGTCCTTTCAATGAATGTTTAGGATTGATTTCCTTTAGGATTGACTGGTTTGATCTCCTTGTTGTCTCAGGAGTCTTCTCCAGCACCAGAGTTTGAAGGCATCAATTCTTTAGCACTCAGCCTTCTTTATGGTCCAACTCTCACATCTGTACATGACTACTGGAAAAACTATAGCTTGGACTATACAGACTTTTGTAGGCAAAGTGATGTTTCTGCTTTTTAGCATATCTAGGTTCATCATAGCTTTCTTTCCAAGGAGCAAGTGCATTTTAACTTCATGCAGTCACTGTAGTCACAGTCTGCAGTGATTTTGGAGTCCAAGAAAAGAAAATTTGTCACTGTCTCCCTTTTTACTCTTCTACTTGCCATAAAGTGATGGGATCAGATGCCATGATCTTAATTTTTTGAATGTTGAGTTTTAAGCCAGATTTTTCATGCTCCTCTTTCACCTTCATCAAAAGGTTCTTTAGTTATTCTTCGCTTTCTGCCATTAAAGTGGTATCTGCACATCTGAGGTTGTTGATATTTCTCCTGGCAATTTTGATTCCAGCTTGTGAGTCTTCCAGCCTGGCATTTTGCATAATATATTCTGCATTTAAGTTAAATAAACCAGGTGACAACAATACACGCTTGATGTACTCCGTTCCCAATTTTGAAGCAGTCCATTTTCCCATGTCTGATTCTAATTGTTGCTTCTTTACCTGCATACAGGTTTCACAGGAGGCAGGTAAGGTGGTCTAGTATTCCCCTCTTTAAGAATTTTCCACAGTTTGTTGTGACCCATACAGTCAAAGGCTTTAGCATAGTCCATGAAGCAGAAGTAGATGTTTTTCTGGAATTCCCTTGCTTTCTCTATGATCCAACTAACGTTAGCAATTCGATCCCTGGTTCTTCTAATTCCAAAAATTTAGGAAAGAATAAAAGAAAACAAGGTTTAGGAAAACAAAGTAAAACTGTGAAATGTATGTTGTGTATCAACATAAAACACGCCACAGGCACATTTTCACAGTTGATGGTTTGTAAAGTGGAGTTTGCATTCCTTTAATCTAAAAATTAAGATCCCACAGAAATAGAAAGTTAATCACTTTTTAAATAGTGACCCAACAGTAACTGAATGAGTTCGTTTAAAAGCACACAGTCTTTTCAGAGCCTTCTCAAACTCAGACCTACCCTCTCTTTTTTCATAAAGAAGTTGGAAGTGAACTTCATTTTGACTCATTTCCCCTGAAACAATTCAACTTTCAAAATCTACTGAGACCCAGGTTCTTTTGACTGCAGCACCCCACCATCCAAGGCTTTCTCACCCTCCTTATTGTCTTTTATTCTATAAGCACTGCGACTGCTATTTTTTTTATTACCTAGTTAAAAAAAATATTTCCTCAAATACTTTTCATAAAAGGGGCAGTAAAAACTTATTTTTTTTAAGCTTTGATTACCTTCATTTCTTCCAGTACCATAAGATGTCTTTAAGTTCTGTTAGAGTCAATAGATTCCAAATTAACTTGTGTTCAAGCCCCATCCTTTGTTATACTACGTAATTCCAGACACTTTGAAAACTTTAGTGGGCATTGTTTTTTGTTATTTTGTTTTGTTCTGCAGTCCTTTTCCCACTCCCCATATCATGTCTTCCATGTGATCCTATTTTATTTCCATAATTTCTTTCCCATGACCTAATTTTCTGTTTGTCTCTTTCCTCTTTTCTTTTTCAGTCTATATGGCTGGGATCCATTCTAAGCATTTTCAAAATCATTTTCACCCGTAATTCTTTTCACAGAGTCTTAGCCTTCAAGAGAAGGGAGAGTTTCACTGTGGCATATAAACAAGAATTCATACACAGTAAGGAACAGTGTGTCAGTCTTTCTTGGGTGAGTGGGCTAATGACTTTTTTAAAGACCGGTTTAAATACTGCAATTGTTAATTAACTCTCTCAATAAGAAATAATTCGAAGCAAAGCATGACTAAATAAAGAAGCAGTATAACCAACCCTCAACAATACAGTATTCATTTCAAGTTTTTTGCCCTCACTGGCAAACTCCTTGTAAGAACTGAATTTATTAAAATTTCAACCATTTTCCTGTTTGATAATTTCCTCCCTCAGATTGTAGAAATTACCAGTGACTGCAGAGGAAAAAGGCTAATAAACAGAAAGAAGGCTTTTGTTTGTTTGTTTTCTTGTTTGTTTTTGTTGTCCTGCATCATTTTTATTTATTTGTTTATTTAGGAGTATAATCTCTTTACATTGTTGTGTGTTATTTTCTGCTGTACAGCAAAGTGAGTCAGCTATATGTATACACATACCCCCTCAATCTTGGACCTTCATGAGGAACAAGTTTTAGTATCAAAGTATTTGAATAAGTAGAGTAACTTTTCTTTCAGTCTCTGACTTATACCAACACTAAGATTCTATAAAAATGAAAAATGTTTCTCAGACTTATTTCTTTAATATTAGCTTATGAAATAAACAATGTAGAATATTAAAGGTATCTTTAATTTTCTTTTGTAGTTCCTATCTGATTCCAAGAGAAAGAAAGGAAATACAAGGAATATAACATTTAGAGATGGAAGGTAACTACCTTAAAATATAAAAAGAAACAAGGGCCAACAGTTTACACATTTTTAGTTTGGCCTAGCTGGTGTGATGCCCACGATATTGTAGGTGCTCAGTAAGTCTGTTTTGAATGAATGAGAGTGACTATAAGCATTAAACATTTTAAATGGACACAATCCTAGATGGAAAAATTGGAAAGATATCTGTGACTTACTTACATTATATCCAAATTACCAATTGGTACTTGTATATTCTTGGTGCTCAAGACATGACTGACAAAAATAATTGTTGTAGAGAATTCATTCAATATCAACTTCCATCTTTCCCTGATGTATGTGCTGAAAATCCTCTCCCTTCTTTTCTCCCAATGAACTGCCTAAGAAAAAGTGCATTAGTATCAAATCTCATAAGGAGTATTTTACAATGAAAGAAATATAAGAGCCTTGTAATTAAGTGACAAACCCTGAAGACAATCAGAGGCAAAATAAGAGAACGTACTAGCTAATTCTGGGCATTTCTTTGTAATCCAAATAAATCTTGCATTAATGACTTAAAATCTGTGTTGAGTCTTAAAGATCTCAGTGTAGCAAGTACACATCCAGGTTTGCTTTAAGCCCATACATATTTCACCAAGAGATTAGTTTCAGCAAGAGCAAAATCACTCTGAAAGTTCTAATACAATTTGAGACATTGAAGTCATCACATTTAATTTTTAAGAATTATAGGATCTCCAGGAAGCCCTTTGAGATGTATTTTGCCAAGAGCAAACCCATTTAAACACCCCCAAACTCATTTTTTTTTTTTCTGTTTAAAACTACAGAACACATAAGGGTGGGATGACTTCTAAGTTTGGCAAAGCTCCCTCTCTTGGCACTCCAGAAGTGAGCATCAATCACCCCAAACAAGCAGTCTGCTACTAATCAGCAACCACCTAATGAGTCTCATTGAAAATACTTTAAGCTATTTCTTGCGTCAAGTTGGAAAAAGCTGGGGGAAAACATTCCCCTTTTGATTAAGAATTACAAATGAGAATTTCATTTAAGCAAATGCTTTCTACTAACTAATTTGGAAAATGCACAGGAGACCACATTTTTAGTGAGGATATAGAGGGAAACACGGAAAGAAACATGAATATATTTATGCATGGGCTATCAGGATAAGGGAATAGCTATCACAGCTAAAGATGACAGTCAATATTTACAAAAGGATATCTATATATATATATAAAATTAGTAATCCAAACATCAATTCTCCAGGAGAAAAAGAAAAACTATGATTTGGCAGGCTCAAAAATCCCTATTTTGATGCATTAAACCCTCTCCAGAGAGGTGCCAACCCGCTCACCCTGAAGAGTTGTTAGAATTCAAGGGTGGTTGCAGATTTAGATGGAAAAAAGTACATTTTAATTTTCATTAAACTATAATTCAAATTTCAGCATTTTCTTCTGAGTGTAGGCAACCAACCATGTCATTCTTAGCAACATCAATAACTTTGTCCCCATTAGAAGTTACAGATATTTTCATAATGTCATATTTACATTAATTGTAGATATCCAGAAATTTTAATCACTATTTTGAAATTATGGTGGTTAGAAGATTAATTGCTAGATCTTGTTTGTTATTTAATGTTTAAATAAAGATATATTATTTGTCACAAACATTTCTTAATATTTTGACACTATGTCAATTGATTTCCTATATGATGCTATGTTTTATTTTATGCATTAAAAGCATTATTTGAATTCAGTATCTTTTGATTTATCCAATCTAAAACATGTGAACATTTCTGATGTGAACCAATGATTAGAATCTGGAATAGTCATCAACATATTTTTGTCCATGGTTGTAATGAACATTGATCTTGACAGGGGGACACTTTGGAGCATTCTCTACAGCTTTTATACAGCTACGTACTATAGAGTGAGTTTAATGGCCATACACTGATAGTATCTCCTTGTAAGCTAATTTACTAATAAATAATACCTAGATATATTATTAAAGCTATATATACAGTGCACATTTTGGAAAGATACTTTGTATTAGCAATTCAATAATTTTGAAAAAAAATTTTTATTTATTTGGAGCAGTTTACCCAGAGAAGTCTTAAAAGCAAAAGACTTCAGGAGATGATAGTAAAGAACTTGATTTCCTGGGTTAAGGGTTAGAAGTTGAATTATTCCATTTTTACATCAATTTTCTGTATGGTTAAATGGTGACTACATTTTAATTTAAATATTTACAGTAATGAATTTTAAATTTCACATTTGTTTTTTCTTATTCATCTGTCTTATTCTTTGAACCCCCTTGTACATGCAAAGCTTTGGTTCTGTTAAGAATTGGTTCTTTGCTCATCCTATCAAATTATGGATTCCATTTCTTGCTCCCTTTTTAACATGCAACGAAAAATTTCAGCATTTTCAACATCAGGGGTGATTTTAAAATGTACTTCTTAAAACCACGACATTATAGAAGTTTTAGAAATAAAACATGCCATTTGAAGCTTATTATAGGGGTTATTGCCAGTGGGGCTTGTCTTTGCGGCAAAAAGCAATCAGGGTGTGTCTGCGTTTACTACATCATCTGTATCTCATTCCTCCTGCTCCATTTCCCATGCTGATCTTCTCATTCTCCAACATCTTTCACTGGATATTTTGAAAGATGATGGTGAGACAGAGAAGAAAAACAAATGAAAGAAAAACAAAAGGAGGGGAGTAGAGAAACCAAAAGAAATGCAACAGTCATTTTTCTTTTTTTACCATAGGCTTGACTAGATGGACCTTTGTGCTTTGTAATAGTCATTTTAAAACTGCATGTATATTCCCATAAAGAGGGAAGTGAAGAAAAGTCCTCCCAAAATTAAAATTAAAATGTCATTTCCCCAAAGTAGACTACATTTCTAATACTGATGAAAAAGTTTTAACTCTTTCTTTCTCTCGTCTTTCCTTTCTTTCATTTTGTTCTTTCTGCATCTTTTCATTTTATGCTAAGAACTATTTTGAGTGCTGGAGATAAACAAATGAGAAGGAGAAAGAGAGAGAAATCTTTGTTTTCATGTTACTTACATTTTGGTGACAAAGCTAGTCAGCAAATAAGTTAAAAATGAACTTAATCATAAGATATGTTAGATAGAGATAAGGGCTGAAGAGAAAGGTATAAAAGAGAAGGAAGATATAAAATGTATAGGCAGCAAGATGGCATTGAAGTAACTTGGTAAAAAAACACCTCCCTGGGAATGTGACATTCGAGAGGACATCTGGGAGAAGGCTTGAAAGAAAGAGGGGACTGGTTTCCGTATGTCTGAAAGACCAGCATTCCAAATGTGAAGAATATTTCTTAGGAACATCAGCAGGCCAGTGAGTGTGGAAGAACTGGCAAGGTAATGAGGTGAGAGAAAATAATGTAAGGGATTAGGACTATGGCTCTTACTTTGACAGAGAAGTGATGGAAGGTTTTGAACCTCAGAGTGACTTGATTTAATTTATGTTTTATATGATTACTGATTACTGTGATGAGACCAGACTGCACTGGGGGATGGGGTGGGAAGCGGAGATCCATGGGACCAATGGCCACAGTAAACGTGGATGCACTTTTAATATAATGGCATCCCACTCCACTACTCTTGCCTGGAGAATCCTGTGGACAGAGGAGCCTGGTGGGCTGCTGTCCATGGGGTCGCACAGAGTCGG
>SJYV01043533.1:16618-63383 GCA_006410875.1 Neotragus pygmaeus | reverse complement strand
TTGGTGATGGACAGGGAGGCCTGGCGTGCTGTGATTCATGGGGTCACAAAGAATCGGACACGACTGAGTTACTGAACTGAACTGAACTGAATAAAAGACCACTCTTGTTCCACCCTCTCAGCTTTGCTGGCAGGAGTGGACACCTGCCCTGCTTGGGGTGGCACGAGCTCCCTGGCACTGGGTCTGCACCAGGTCTCTGCTGGCAGTAGTCACTCTTCCATGTCTGGACCCAAGAATGCTGTGCAGTCTTCGAATAGCAACCCCTCCAAGGCTCAGCTGGGAGCATCACTGATGGATAATTAATCCTTGATCACTGCTGATCCAACGATTTGGCCAGAGCTTCTTTGGTTTGGTTTTTTTTTGCTTCACCTTTTAAAAGGTAAGGTCCAAAGCACTGCAGGTTGTTCCTATTGCTTCAAATGGAATAGTCCTAGATTCAAGACTTGGGTAGGCCTTAGTCCTTCATTTCTCTGCAGAATCTACACTTCCTGGAGTCTCGTAGGAACGGGCTCTGACCTAAGGCACTGAATCTTGCTCCTGATAGAGTGTGTAAAATAAACCCACTCTCCGGGGCTCTTTGCCTGGAATTTCCACTTTTCAATCTGAAACTAAATTTAAGGAGTGAAGTTAAAATTATATCAGAGTCCCTTCCTTTCTTTTTCTATTCCCTCCAAAAATATCCATCCGGATTCCAGCTGCTGCTAGTCCCGGGACCCCACTTGGAGAACTGTAGATGTAGTTAATATTCCCCATATGAAGCATCCCCAGACTGATCTGAAGTCTATCTGGGGCTCTCTGCACTCCAGGGGAAGGAGGTTTGTATAAAAAGATCACTGTGTCAAGGTTAGCCTGCACTGAAATGTATTTGAAGTTGCTATCTAATACCTCTATCCTTTTCCGAAGGCAGTTTCACTCCCAGGAGCTGGATGCTGGTGATTGGCAGGTCCCCAGAGTGTACCCACAAACCTGCTGATGTCCATCCCATCTGTCAGAGCATATGCTCTGAAATGCACAGGCCTCCTACCAGGAGCTCATTATTTACAAATCACTAAGCCAGCAGCCGGGAATGTCTTCTCTTGGCTGTCGCTCTCTCTGTGCCCAGTACAAGCTTAACAGGTGCTACAAGCACCCCAGAGGTCCTTCTCTTCCACCTCCAAGCCACTACCTGTGGGTGCTCACAGAGATGTCTGTGCACAAAGGTCTTAGTCAATGCCTGGGGAAATTTGCACTTATACCTGTTTTTATGGTAATTATTAGTTACACGAGGACTACTCCCCAGGCAAGGTCAGTGCTCTCTTTTAGTGTCAAACACTGAACTGAAGTACCTTCAAATCAAGCCCAATCTGCCCATGTCTTCTGAGTACATTTGGAAACATGCAGCTCCCCCTGTGCTCTGTGACACCAGAAGCCCAGGGCTCTGAGCTCTTACTGATCCAGAGGGCATTCAGGAGCATCCCTGGAGAGTGCTGGTGAGCACAGAGCAGCTGTGGGTTTGGGAACATCTTGGCCATCTTTGCTTTGGTTGGTTTGCTGGAACTAAGTGACATGAACACTATTACTGCTAACACACTATTACTATTTGAACAGGCAGAAAAAAAAAAAAAACAACAGGAAGAAAGGACACAGGTTTTTTATGTTTAATAGTCTAACAACATTGTCCTGATTTGTCTGAGAAAGAGCACAGATCATTTGTAAGCGGCCCTGTGTGCCTTTGGACTGACACAAACATGTGTGTGCACATACACACAAGAGCAAGACATCTCAGAGCTACTGAAAACACTTATATTTCAGTTTATAATAACCTTTACTCCTAAATCCTACAGGCACAGTGCCTTTCTGACAATAACTTTCCTCTGAATGAGTGGAGAAAATAGATCTGACTTTGCTCAATAGTTTTCTCCTTCAAAGTCACTTTGAAGGAGACGCAGATCTCTGCAGTCAACACTTCCTGCTGCTTTTGCAGAACGTCTGACTCTAGCACTCTCTCTGAGCTTAGAGCTGTGGCAGGCCTGCCTCTCTGTCTGGCTCCTGATCAGGGTAGAGAAGTGGGTGAGGGCAGGGTCTATAGACAGGTGTGTGTCTTAAAGAGAACCAGCATGCTGACCTGAATATGGGCAGCCCCAGGGCAGGGGAGGGGATGAAATGTCAGGAGCAGCTTTCTTGGGAGACCAAACTCCTTTTCCACTAAAAACAATATCTAGAGTCTCATAAGAATTCTTCAGTGCCTGTAGATGTGTCCAAACTGGAAGATCTCACCTACAGACTGAGCCTGGGGAAAAGGAAACTGGATATGTAGAGACTATGAACGTGACACAAATAATTAAGGACCAAGGTCGTGTTCCCTGGGAGCAGCATGGGGCAGGTCAGAGCCCTGATGGGGCCCCTATTTCAGCTTTGGCTCTCGTCCTGGCTGGGGAGTGAAAAAAGCTGCATCCACAGGGCTGAGAAGCTGGCATCTTTCACAATGGACGGAACACTGGCATCAGAAGGCCTGTTCCAAGGTAAAAGGGCAACGTGTGGGTACAGTGGCCCTGGCCCAGAATGTGGGTGAGTGAGCAGGGCGCTCGTCTCCCAGGCACCCAAATAAACAAAGGCAGCAAGACGGATGCTGAGGCCACCCTGGGGCAAGTTTCTCTGTGTTCCCGTGTTCCCGCCGGAGTGCAGTTCAGAGATGACACCTGCCAGAGCTGCAATCCCAGGGCTCCAGCCCCACCAGCCCGCAGGATGGCCACACGGGGGCTGGCGGGGCTGGGAGCCTTCACATTTGCTCTGTATTTCACCTAGTCCTAGATTATGCAATCAACAGAGAGACCCAGGGCTTATGGAGTGCAGGCCCAGCTCCTAGGTAGCTCATGAATGGCAAGGACAGGAGCCAGGGGTCAGCCAGGGTGAGGCACCTGAGCTGAAGTTCTGAAACGTCCAGCCACCATCCACATGGAAACGGTGTTTATTGATATTGGGATCCAGAAACTGTATTTGTGGCTTTAGTTTATAAAGTCTCCCTGGACATACTGTCTCATTTAATCTCCTGAGTTGGTGGTAATGATAGTGGAGGTAACGTGCCCCACTTTACAGATGAGGAAACTTGGGCTTAGAGAGACTGGTAAGCAGTATGTCAGGTCTTTTGGGGAAGGCACCAGACCCTCTCACGAGAGATCTGTGTGCATCCATATCCTTCCTTCGTTTCCAGGCTTTTATGTCTGCAAACTCACTTTGTGTCTGCAAACATATTTTAATCATGAAGAATTCAATATCATTTTCCCCTCCCATCATCTTCTTATCACATGCCCCAGGCAAAGAAGATAGGGCCAGAGTTCTCCTCATCACTTCAGAGGAAGGTCAGTGAAGCCATGATAAGCCTGGCTACTAGTAGAGAGGGTGTCCAGGCTGACAGCTGTGCAAAGAGACGGGAAAGAACAAGGCACTTGCAGCCACCGCACCTGAGGCAGGCTGCTGTGAGTGTGTGGTCCCGCACTTACTCGGTCAGCAGGAGTCTGTACAATAGATTTAAAAGGCAGAACACAGTGCCGCTTGGCCAGGATGGATGGCAAAGGCAAAGGAACCTAGTGGTGCCAAATGGACAATGGAGGAAAGTTCATACAGAAAGGAGGTGCGGTTCCAGGAGGCGCCTGACCCAGTGGCAGCACTTGAGCCCACGCCTGGAGCGGGGTCTCCGGGTGCGCAGCTGTCTCATCGCTGCTCGGTCCCGGTCAGCAGCTGAGTAGGACTGTCTCCGTGATTATCCCTCCTCCACTGTGAGCAGCACAGAATGCGGCCCGTCTTCCCCAAACAGTCTTCTTTGGAGAGGCATCTCTGGGGCAGCTGGCCATTCAAAGCAGCTGTGCTCCATGCACACACACACACACACACACACACACACACACACACACACACTTCACACACACACACACACACATACACTTCACACACACATATACTTCACATACACACACGCACACTTCACACACACACATACACCTCACATACACGTATACATACACACACATTTCACATACACACATACACACTTCACACATATACTTCACACACACACACATGCACACTTCACAAACACACATACACTTCACATACACATATACATACATACACACACACACTTCACATACACATATACATACACACATACAAACACACGCACTCTTCACACACACACATATATACTTCACATATACATATACATACATACAAACATACGCACACTCACACACATATCTCACACACACATAGCTCACATAAACACATGTGCATACATACCTCAATACATATATACACAACACACACACACATACACACATACTTCATATACATCACACACATTTACACACATACACACCAACATAAACATATATGTCACATAGACATATATACACATTCACATACACATATATGCACACACACATTTCACACACACACACACCTCACATACACATATACACCCATACACATACATAACTCACATACATATGCACCATATACACATACATATACATACACACGTACATGCTTCACATACATACCTCACACAGACACACACACACCTCACATGCACACACACACCTAACATGCACATATACACACATATCTCATCGCATATACACACATACATACCTACATATCTCACATGCATGCATACACACATACATATACATACCTCACATACACACACACAGATAGAAAATACACACAAACCCCACACACACTGCACAGACACATACACTTACACATATAAATACCCACACACCAGACATACACACACACACACACACACACACACACACACACACCACCCACATACATACCTCACATATACAGGTACACACATACAGACAAAAATGTACATATCACAGAGACACACACACTACACAGACACGTATAATCACACATATAAAGACACAGGTGCAAGACACATACACCCTACACACAGATGCCCATGCATCGCATACATACCCAGACACACTTAATCAGATATTCAACTGTGAGTTTCTGCTGCCACCCAGAGGCTCAGCTTGGAAGCAGCAGATGGAAGAATGAAACCCCCTTGAGATCTTAATTTACCAACGATCTCTGCATCCAAGAGCAACTGCTTATTTTTCCAAATCAAGGGCTAGAGGGGTTCCAGTTAGGGAAAGGATACATGTGTTATTTGGATAAGGAATCTGCCTCCTTGATTTAGTAAAATCAATTTCCCACTCTTTTGAGCTCTGAAAATCATATGTATGTGTGTGCATGTGTATGTATTTGTTTGTGAATGTGCATGTACACATGTGTGCATGTTACAGAAACCTGTACATTGTGTGTATACACATATATATGTGTGAACATGTGTGGTGTGTCATTTCTGAGAAAACATTCTTGTAGTAATAATCCAAACCAGACATAATGCCAAAAGTCAAGGGAGGTTTAGGACCAGAGGTCAGGGAGAAGAATGGGCAACTTGAAGCTTCAAATTCATGATGAGGCAGAACCCTCTGAGAGCTTATGAAACAACTGGGCTCAGGACTCCAGACAAATCAGTTTGGAAACCCTTACCAATTTGTGTAAATAAAGCTCTTTCTGGAAAGCCTGAACATGATTCTTTTAAAGACTCTCAAAATGGTCATATTGTCCAGCCAAGGCAGAGGACCATGGTCTGCCTCAAGTGGCAGCTACCTTTCTTTCTGGAAAGGGCCAGACACCTATTGTCAGCTTTGAGAGCTATACTGTCTCTGTTGAAACCATTCAGCCCTGCCTTTGTATCCCAGAGGAAGCCACAGATGACCCATAATAAATGACCGTTATCCATATGTATTCTAACAAATCTTTAAGGAGACTGCAATTTGGCTTTCATGTATTTTTTATGTGTCATGAAATATTCTTTTTCTTTTAGTATTTTTAAAATTTTATTTGAAAATTCAAAAATCATTCTTGGCTCACAGACTATGGTTAAACAGGCTGCAATGAATTTGGGCCATGACCTGCATTTTGCCAATCTCCAATTTTTGTCACTGACTCTGGAACAAAGCTCTACATCTACTGCCAACTGACACTGAAGTTTTCAGTACTGCAGAGCTTCCCTGATAGCTCAGTTGGTAAAGAACCCACCTGCAATGCAGGAGACCCTGGTGTGATTCCTGGGTTGAGAAGATTCCCTGGAGAAGGGAAAGGCTACCCACTCTAGTATTCTGGCCTTAAGAACTCCATGAACTATACAGTTCATGTGGTCGTAAAGAGTTGGACAAACTGAGTGACTTTCGCTTCTGCAGAATATCAATGCCTCATAATGTTCAGAAAGATTATTGATATTTTATGTATACGCAGGATCCATTCTTATTCTTCATGACATATTTGATAAGCAACTATTTCTTTTGCCCCCAAGGGGAATAGTGAAGCTAAGTTCCAATTTAAGCTTCTTGATGACTTCATCCATTATTGGAAGCCATCGACCATCCAGACAGCAGCATCCTTTAATCTAAGGCTCAGAGAAGGGATTAGAGTGACAATTTGAAGATGGGTTACTTGTGATCTTTCCTTTTCTTTTCTAGGCGAGGGTTGCTGCTTTGAAGACTTACAGATCAAGAACAATGTGAAGACATATTTTGTGGCTCTTTGCCTCCTATGTGAAGTCCGTAGGTAACATGAACATAATGTCTAGAAATATTTACACACGGTTAATGTGTCAGACTATGAGGGGTGGAGATGTGAATATTTGCTTAAATTTGGAGTTTGAGAACCATGTACTTCGAGGTTTTTTTCCAGGTACTATTAGATTTTTCTGTTTGGGGGATTTTAGTCAAATTTTAACAATGACAGTTAACTTCACCTTTCATTCAAACAACTCAAAAATATGGACATAGTTTTTGAAATATAATTTTCTTTACCTATCTCTGATCAATTCTGGTCCCCCCCCCCTCAAATTACTGGCACATTTTCTGGAATTTTGCTTATAATTCTTTTCTTGGTCAATTTGTATATCCTCACTAATTTTCACTACACCTCAATATGAATACAAGGAATAATGGTTCCATTTTCAGAGGGAACAAGAGCAGTTTGAGGGGCTACCAGGGAGCCTTATGAATCTGGCTACTTTTTTTACCAGATGACCTCAGAGTTCCTTCCATCCCTAATATTTTAAAATTTCACAACTTTCTAAATGTGCTACTGAATTCTTCCATAAAGAAGATGGATTGAAACATTATCCCTTAAATTTATATCATTATAATTATGAAATATAATTCCTTTCACATAACTTTTTCTTTAATAGTACTAGTTACAATAACACACCCTGATATCATTTCAAACTAGATTAGAAAGAACATTAGTGGTGCCACCACAATCTCAGCCCTTAAGTCATGCTTCCATGTCTTTTCCCAAGAGTGGAGTCTTTGTTGACCTCCTGTGATAGACTGAACTGTGTCCTTCATCCTTCCCAACCAATTAAAATGTCTAATGTGACTGCATTTGGAGACAGAGCCTTTAAGGAGATAATTAAGTTTAAATGAGTTCTTAAGAGTGGGGCTCTGTCTGACAGGACTGGTGTCTGTGAGAAGAGACACCAGAGATTTCTCTATATGTCTATGCAGATAAGGGGCCATGTGAAAGCACAGCAGGAAAGGAGATTTCTGCAAGCCAAGGAGAGAGACTTCATCAGAAACTCCTTTATTTCTGAGATTAATTTTAATACTCTTCTTTATTTAACCCAGTATATCCAATACTTTTATTTTAATATATAATCAATATAGAAATTGCCAATGATATGTTTTACATTTTTACAGGAAGTTTTCAAAGTCTGATGTGTATTTTATACTAACAAAGCTTCTGATTCTGAACTAGATGCATTTCAAATGCTCAGTAGCCAAGTGTGACTTATGGCACCATATTGGACAACAGGGATTCATGTCATAGTCCCAAGTTTGCTGTTCAATATATTCCACTCTGCTTGATTGATACTAAATAGATAACATAGGAATGATCAGTTAATTAGCTTGCAGGTCATTACAGATAAGTGCTCAATGGCAGAAGTCTCTTGAAGGCACTGTATGCTGGTTACGAATATATCTTTATATTATATTTCCTTTGACTCAAATATGGAAAAGGAAAGCAGAATGTAAAAGAAAAAGCAAACACCTTTCTTAAAATATCAGGGCTAACAAGGGTAGTAAATCAGATTAATTTTAGAAATATTCAGTGCTTTCTCTATACTTCCAAGAAAGACTGTACCTCCCTGTTCTATTGTTATCAGTTTGGTTACGTGACTTGGGATTTAGCACTCGTGATGGAGTAGAGGCTTGAAGAGTGGTTGCACAGTTGGGCTCTCACACATGGGATAAACTCCTGGTTCAGGAGCTGGATGCCAGACACATAGTACAGAGCTACTCCAGCTGACTCGCCCAGTCAAGCCCAAGTGAATACACAAATGCCAGAGATACCTAAAATTTTGTATGCTTCTGAAATTTGGTGGTCGTTTGTCAGGAAGCATTACTGTGGCAATAACTAGCTGATAACTGTCAACTGAGGATTAGTCAAACAAAAGGTGCACTCTGAAATGATATTATAGGTCATTGTGCAAACAGGCAAGTATATAAGCTTTTGCTGTGGCAACAAAAACTCATTTTTTCAGTGACGTAAAGCAGGCAGCTTTTCTTCACTTCTCACTCCTGAGTTTGCAGGTAGGCTGTGCCAGTTGCCCTACAGGCTGCAGGTAGGCAGAGATCTGATTCTTGTGTGTTTTCACACTGAAGGAAGAACCACTATCTGGGACAGACAGCAGGAGCACAAGAATGAGCCAAAACAAGCACGCGTTTTTATGTCTTTGCACAGCCAGGAGCATCTACCTCCACTCTCACACTCTCATCCCAATAAACCAAAGCAAGTCATTCCATCACTCATGGGACAAGAATATCCATCTTCCAGTGGCAGCTTGGGAGTGTTACTAAGGGAATAAATATTTTCTGAGCAATAGAACAATCTCCCAACAAAAATCATATAACCATTTAGTTTGTAGCTTTTCATGAACAGTTTGATTACCATAAATGATACATTATGATGCACATTAGTCCCTAACTAATGATATTGATATCTAATACAGCTTTCTAAGATCTTCACTAAAGTGCAACTCATCTCAGAAATTCTCTTAAGAGTGCCATGCACATAGAAGAAAAGAAAGAGTGAAAGCCGCAGACACGCAGTAAAGAGAGCTATAGGAATAACTGGAGTGAATGATTGTCATTTTCTATATCCTGAGTCCATCTGGATAAACAAGCTTGCTTTTTGATATATAACAGGGACATGTGGACAGGGAAAACTGTCATATCATCCTCTGAAAGCTGTTGTCATCTTATTATGTATCCAGTGACTTTTTTGCGGGAAAAATGACATCAGCTCTGTTGTTTTAGAGTGACTTGCACTCGTCCATCCTGATGCAACCTATGGCCTCCTTCTCTTTGAGGCAAGAACAGCTGCTGCACAGGGGCCATCAGCCCAGTAGCCTCACCTGTCATGTTCCTGGTGCCAGGGACCCTGTGGGAAAGGCAGGGCCAAGGGACAGAGGAAGAAAAATTATTTAGGAAGCAGGAGAGAATCCTGGAGTGATGACTAATACGATCCTCTGAACATGAAACCACGTTGGTACTTCCCACAAACATGGCTCAGTGTTTCATCCAGCATAGCTCCTTACTGTGGAGGTGCTTCTAAGTTGAGCTTTGCTGCTGCTGCTGCTGCTAAGTTGCTTCAGTCGTGTCCGACTTTGTGTGACCCCATAGACAGCAGCCCACCAGGCTCCCCCGTCCCTGGGATTCTCCAGGCAAGAACACTGGAGTGGGTTGCCATTTCCTTCTCCAATGCATGAAAGTAAAAAGTGAAAGTGAAGTCGCTCAGTGTATCTGACTCTTAGCAACCCCATGGACTGCAGCCTACAAGGTTCCTCCGTCCATGGGATTTTTCAGGCAAGAATACTGGAGTGGGGTGCCATTGCCTTCTCCAAGTTGAGTTTTAGTGGTAGTTTTTAAAAGTTCTCCTATTTTATTTAGCATTTTAGTCAGATTTAATGATATTAAAACTACAGGATATAACTTTAACAGTGTCCTAAATTAGGATGTACAGTCTATTTTCCTCTTTTATGAGTATGTTTTCATTAATGAAAAAAATAATTTGAGAAAGGAATACAAAATTCCTCCTTACATTTCTAGGTCTTCTGCTGTAGCACCTCAATTTTAATTGACTTTGTGGTTTACAAGATTGATGAACATGGAACTTATCACCAGAAACTACTATTATCTCCAAACGTATTCAATATTTTGACCCTCTTGCATCACTGTTTTGAGAAAGAGATCTTCAAATAAAACATATGGTATTACATGTATTTTCCTCATTATGATAACTAATTTAGTTGTCAATGTATTTATTTAGAATGAAGTGTTTTTAATATATGTATGTGTTACTTCTTTATGAAAGAGCTTCCCTTGAGATACTTTGGGTAAAGTAGGTATTTTGACTTGGGAAANATCTGACTCTTAGCAACCCCATGGACTGCAGCCTACAAGGTTCCTCCGTCCATGGGATTTTTCAGGCAAGAATACTGGAGTGGGGTGCCATTGCCTTCTCCAAGTTGAGTTTTAGTGGTAGTTTTTAAAAGTTCTCCTATTTTATTTAGCATTTTAGTCAGATTTAATGATATTAAAACTACAGGATATAACTTTAACAGTGTCCTAAATTAGGATGTACAGTCTATTTTCCTCTTTTATGAGTATGTTTTCATTAATGAAAAAAATAATTTGAGAAAGGAATACAAAATTCCTCCTTACATTTCTAGGTCTTCTGCTGTAGCACCTCAATTTTAATTGACTTTGTGGTTTACAAGATTGATGAACATGGAACTTATCACCAGAAACTACTATTATCTCCAAACGTATTCAATATTTTGACCCTCTTGCATCACTGTTTTGAGAAAGAGATCTTCAAATAAAACATATGGTATTACATGTATTTTCCTCATTATGATAACTAATTTAGTTGTCAATGTATTTATTTAGAATGAAGTGTTTTTAATATATGTATGTGTTACTTCTTTATGAAAGAGCTTCCCTTGAGATACTTTGGGTAAAGTAGGTATTTTGACTTGGGAAACTGGTAAGGACATCATCTCAGTGCATGTGTATCTTGTGAATTTAAAGAAAAGAAGAAGAGTTTTGAGATAGATCTACTGATTCATCTATTTATTTGATTCGATTATGGTAAAAACAACTAAAATAAGATCTACCCATTTAATAGATGTTTAAGGGCATGGTACGTCTTGTTAACTACACGCACAGTGTTGCGCAGTGGATGGCTAGGGCTCATTCATCTTGCGTAACTGATATTTTATATCCATCGAACAGTAACAGCCCATTCCCCCTCCTCCATTCCCTGGCAGCCGCCATGCTACTCTGCTTCTCACATAAGTGGAATCATAAAATACACATCCTGTGTTTGGCTTATCTCACTTAGCACAAGCTCCTTTAGGTTCATTTGTGTTGTCACATGTTGTAGAATTTCTTTCCTTTTTAAGACAGAGTAATTTTTCATCGTCTGTATCTCATCTTTTTATCCATATTCAATCATGGAAACAGTTTATATCTATCAACAGATACATGGATGAAAATCATATTCATCTATTTATGTAGAAATTATCCTTGGAATATCAGATGATGCTATTGCTTTCAACAGGAATGAAAAATGAGAACCACGCCTATCAGAATCCCCAAATTCCAATTAACTGTGATTTCAGAAGCCTGGCCTTCTTCTGAGCTTGCTTTTAGTTCCTTAAAGGACTCTGCAGCCATGTGCCAGTCTTGGCTGCTAATGGCATGACTCACCCAGAGAAACACAGCTGCTCCTTCTGGATTTGAGTCAGGAAATATTGGACATTCTTTTTGGGATTTATATTTATAGGGAATGAAACCTGTCAAAGCAGGACTGTTGATTAGCAACATAACAGGAATCTCCCAGTAAACAAGTTTAAAAGTAGAGTTCCTCAGTCTTCTCTTCCTCTTGAAATCAGCACAGTTTCATTTCCTGTCAGTCCCACAAACATCTCCATGAGGTAGAGTGATGCTCTATGGCATGCTGCTCAATGTTTTTTTTTTTTTTTTTTTCTCTGCTTAAAAGTGAAACTGAAAGTCGCTCAGTCTTGTCCGACTCTTTGCGACCCCATGGACTACCCAATTTATGGAATTCTCCAAGCCAGAGTACTGTAGTGGGTAGCCTTTCCCTTTTCCAGGGGATCTTCCAAACTCAGGGATTGAACACAGGTCTCCCGCATTGCAGGCAGATTCTTTTCCAGTGAGCCACGATTTCTCTGCTTAATACGTGTCTATCTCTGTTCAGCCACAGAGCTACTATAGAAAATGTTGTTTGACAATAGAAATACCAGTGTGAATGCTTTTGACTTTCTTCTTCTCTTCTCATTTTGGGCCCTGTGACTTTGTACAAACTTAAGATCTCAGCTACCATTTCATCGTTAAAATTGCTTACTAGATGTAACCATTCAGTTTTAGCATAGTGACAAAATTCCAAAATTTCACTCATCTTTTCATTTCTTTAAACTTGCTTCTTTCTCTGGAGTCTCTGGCTNACTTTGTACAAACTTAAGATCTCAGCTACCATTTCATCGTTAAAATTGCTTACTAGATGTAACCATTCAGTTTTAGCATAGTGACAAAATTCCAAAATTTCACTCATCTTTTCATTTCTTTAAACTTGCTTCTTTCTCTGGAGTCTCTGGCTATCTGACACTATTCACTTCAGTTAGACTTTTTGTCATCACCTCCCTTTCTTTTTCCACATTCTCACTAGTTAACTCCTTCATCTGGCTCATCTGATGAAGTCTTTGGAACTGTTCCTCCAACAACCCTTTGTAGCAGAACCTGATATCACACTGCCAAAATATTTGAGGCTTCCTTTCTGTTTCAGGCTGCAGGAATTCTCCAAAGCCAAACCAAAGACTTTTCTACCCTTCCACTGGTAGCCCAGTCTCCAGCAGTGGGTAGCCCAGGACTGTACAAATACCCTGGCTCCCTCATTTCAAGGTGTGTATTCCTCATCATTTCCAGGCTCCCTGCAGAATTCACTCCAGCTGCTCTGTGGGTAGCTGGTTTTATTATACACCTTTTCTTCAGTTGCTTTCCTTCCCTTTTCTTCATCATTTCTCACCCCGTGACCTATATTCTCTGCACTCTTGGAAGTGCATCTGCCTTCCCTCAGCCCTATGAGATGCTAGGAATGCATTCTGCTCTCTAAAAGTTCACATTTTCAAGACGTCTTACCCATCACTCAATGCTGTTTCTCAGTCCTTCATTTCGTGCTGTAATCTCACCACATTTTCTATATACCCTTACTTAATAATATGTTGTGATTTCATATTTACATCCTTCTCTCTTCTTAGATTGGACAGTGAATGAGGGCCAACCTTTGTCTAATTATTTTTTTTTTTTTGCACCAAATAAAGCCTGGCACATAAAGTATGGGGTATATAAATTCTGGAAAAATGACCAAATATCCAAATCTGAAAATCCATTATTTTTACAGATTGCAGAGATTCACTTCTATCTTGAGATCTGCCAAAATGTTTCATATTCTCTATGTGTACCTTTACTCTGATTATTTTTATTATAACAAAATACATATTCAGAGAGCAAGAGATAGAAATGAAGTTATATAATTTTTAATTTTATATTTATTTTTATATTTATTATGTTAACTTTTATTATTATGTTGTCCCTTTATTCCTTACAATTGCATTGCTAAATGATATGAACATGCCACATCTTTTGTTATAGCACTTGCCAAAAGATGAAGGTCTTCAATGCCCACTAGGGCAGGCCCCGAGCTGACTCTCTTCGAACTGGATTAAGAGCCTCCATGAAGAGCCCCAGCCTCATTCAGGACCCTGAGAGATGTCTTTACAGAAATACAAAGAACAAGCAAACATAAGTGAAATCAGAGTTCCTAGCAAAGCATTCTAAAGCATTCCACATTCTTATCATCTGATGTTCATATGTTATGAGATTTTGAAGCCCCTTGTCCATTACCAGTAGCTGGTCAATTCCAGGTGCTGAAGAGAAGGAGCGACATTTGCAGGCCTATAAAGGAAATTTCCTTGCAGGCCTTCCAAGGGTGAAAGTCACTGAGGCTTCAGGAAAGAATGTTCTAAAGATATTTTCATCACGTCTTTACTTACTAATCCTCAGATTTTTATAAACAATGAAAATTAACATTCTCTATATCCTCTATTTTTCTAAATTTAAAAATACAATGCAATGTCCTTAGCTTGCTTGCACTCAACATGCATGCAAATTTGGAAAACTCAGCAGTGGCCACAGGACTGGAAAAGGTCAGTTTTCATTCAAATCCCCAAAAAAGTCAAAGCCAAAGAAAGCTCAAACTACCACACAATTGCACTCATCACACACACTAGTAAAGTAATGCTCGAAATTCTCTAAGCCAGGCTTCAATAGTATGTGAACAATAAATGTCTATGTGTTCAAGCTGGATTTAGTAAAGGCAGAGGAACCAGAGATCAAAGTGCCAATATGTGCTGAACCGTCGAAAAAAGCAAGAGAGTTCCAGAAAAACATCTATGTCTGCTTTATTGACTACGCCAAAGTCTTTGACTATATAGATCACAACAAGCTGTGGAAAACTTCGTCAGGAGATAGGAATACCAGATCACCTTACCTGCCTCCTGAAAAATCTGTATGCAAGTAAAGATGTAACAGCTAGAACAGGACATGGAACAACAGACTGGTTCTAAATCGGAAAGGGATTATGTCAAAGCTGTATAATGTCACCTTGTTTATTTAACTTCATGCAGAGTACATCATGAGAAATGCTGGGCTAGATGAAGCACAAGCTTGAATCAAGATTGCCAGGAGAAATATAAATAACCTCAGATATGCAGATGACACCACCTTATGGCAGAAAGTGAAAAAGAACTAAAGAGCCTCTTGATGAAAGTGGAAGAGGAGAGTGAAAAAGTTGGCTTAAAACTCAACATTCAGAAAACTAAGATCATGGCATCTGGTCCCATCACTTCATAGCAAATACATGGGGAAACAAATGGAAACAATGAGAGACTTTACATTTTGGGGCTCCATAATCACTGCATAGGCAGTATAGATGGTAACTATAGCCATGAAATTAAAAGACGCTTACTCCATAGAAGAAAAGCTATGACCCACCTAGACAGCATATTAAAAAGCAGAGAAATTACTTTGCCAACAAAGGCCTGTCTAGTCAAAGCTATGGTTTTTCCAGTGGTCATGTATGGTGGGAGAGTTGGACTGTAAAGAAAACTGAGCACCGAAGAATTGATGTTTTTGAACTGTGATGTAGGAGAAGACTTTTGAGAGTCCCTTGGACTGCAAGGAGATCCGCCCAGTCAATCCTAATGGAAATCAGTCCTGAATATTCTTAGGAAGAACTGATGTTGAAACTGAAACTCCTTAACTTTGGCCACCTGATGCAAACAAGTGACTCACTGGAAAAGATCCTGATGCTGGGAAAGACTGAAGGCAGGAGGAGAAGGGGATGACAGAGNCTAATGGAAATCAGTCCTGAATATTCTTAGGAAGAACTGATGTTGAAACTGAAACTCCTTAACTTTGGCCACCTGATGCAAACAAGTGACTCACTGGAAAAGATCCTGATGCTGGGAAAGACTGAAGGCAGGAGGAGAAGGGGATGACAGAGGATGAGTTGGTTGGATGGTATCACCAACTCTATGGACATGAATTTGAGTAAGTTCTGGGAATTGGTGATGGACAGGGAAGACTGGCATGCCATGGGGTTGCAAAGAGTTGGACAGGACTGAGCAACTAAACTGATGTTCTTAGCTTACTCTTTGTGACTGGATGCACCATTGGTTTAGGAAGACTTGAGATTGAGAAGCACATTTTGCAGTGACTGCAAGTCCCATGATAGGAAGGGCTGGGGGAGAGAAGAACAGGACTGAGGAGATACCAGACAAAGCATGGTTTGGTAGGTAGAGGGTGGGCTCTGAGCGAGTGTGGGGTTCCCACCTGCTGAAGTAGTCTGAGGGGTCTTCATCTGGGGATGATAGGCTCTCAGCTACACCTGAGGAGAGCTTGATGAATATGGGGAATTCAGTATGCAGAGGCACACAGGACTGCCTGTGTGCACAAGGCATTTTCTGATAACTCTGCTGTTGATGCAGATTTGTTGTAGAATAAAGCTGTTTTGCTGTCAATATTTTAATTCATTCAAAAAATTTGTGATCAAGATGGCAGAGTAGGAGGATTTGGGGCTTGCCTCTTCTTGAGAACACATCAAAACTACAACTACATATAAGGGACTGTCACTGATGTTGACCTGGGAACTAGCAAAACAAGTTTTCTACAATCAGGACTGTAAAGAAAGATCCACATGGAGTCTGTTAGGAAGGGAGGAGAAGCGATATGATTGGGGCCTGCACCACTAGTGGGTGCATAGAAGAAGAAGGGGATATCCCAGACTTGATCCTCCTTGGGGAGTCAGAGGTTCAAACCACATACCAAAAACCTCAGGCTTGAGGTCCAACACCAAGAAGACAAACCACTGTAGCCAGTTTGAAAATCAGTGGGGTTTAGTGAAGGATGATACAAAGGAGAGACTCCAGACTCCAGAAGCATGTGCACAGTCTTGCTTACTCCTGGTTACAACACACAGGCAGCTGATTGGAACCTGCCTGGGGCTCTGGCTGGTTTGCCAGGACTGGCCCTGCATGCCCCAGGCTTGCACTGGGCCCCTTCTTCAGCCCATCTTGCTCCAGTGCTGCTCTTCCCCTAGGGTGGAGGCTGAAGTAGTCATTGCCAGGAGGAATGTTCCTGTGCAGAGCTGGGAAGAGGCAGGGCCAGCTTAGCATGCAGCACTGAACCAGACTCTAACCAAGGCATGCACAAAAGGGGAATAAATAAAACTAAAACAGAAGTACAGGCCCTAGCCCTCAGATCCCTACTATGATTTCAGCAAGGGAGAAACCATCATCACATACATGGGAGAAATCCAACTCCCTAAGGGCTTCTCTTCAGCCCACTGGGTCCTGATCCTTTCCCCAGTAGAGCAATGATAGTCACTGAACCTCGGAGAAGCCCCAGAGTGAAACTGACTCTGTCTTTAGCCCCTTCAACTCCAGCCCTGTCTCCAGCCCTACCTCTCATCAAGGTGATGACTGCCAGCACTTCTCAGGGGAAGATGTAGCCTGTGCTCACTTCAGATTCAACTTTCCCACCAAAGTCACTGGGTGTATCCACACTGCATGGGGATGCTCTCATACAAAGACATGCATTCAAGATTAGGACAGGTAACTGCTTCACTCTATTTCATAAAGACAGAGGGAATTAAATTGAATGAAAGAGTAGGTGAGAATATGTTTTAAATGAAAGAAAAAGGAAAGGACCCCTAAAAAATAAAAACTGAGAAAGAGATAACCTACTTGATGGAGAGTTCAAAGCAATAGTAAGAATGCTAACTGAATTGGGAAAAAAAGCAGATGAACACAGTGAAAATATTAACAGAGAACTAGAAATATAAAAAAGAACCAGTCAGAGATGAACAATACAATAACTGAAATTAAAAAAAGAAAAACACCTAGAGGGAATTATCAGCAGATTAAGTACTACAGAAGAATACAGAAACAATCCGGGGGACAGGCAATTAGAAATCACTCACTTAGAACAGCAAGAAGAAAAATAAATTAAAAAATAGAAACAGTTTCAGGGATCTTTTGGACAATACCTAGGATATCTAATATTGGCATTATAGCCCAGAAAAAGAAAAAGTAAAGAGGGTAGAAAATGTATTTGATAAAATTATGGGTGAAAACTGCCAAAATTTTAGGAAGGCAACATATATCAAGGTACAGAAAGCACAGAGATTTCCAAACAAGATGACCCCAAAAAGACCCACAGCAAGACATCATAATTAAAATGGCAGAAATTAAAGAGAAACTCCTAAAAACAGGCTAGAAGGAAATGGCATAATATATTTAATGTACTGAAAGAAAAAACCTACAACACAGTATATTCTACTCAGCAAGGTTATTATTTAGAATTGGAGATTCTTCAATTCTAATAATTCTTAATAATTCTACTATACTATATTCTCTTAGTATAGTAGAGAGAGGCAAGAATTCTCTTATAAATTTGCTTCTGCAGGTGACTGTAACCTGGAGTGTATCTTCTGAGAGATAAAAATATTCAGACAAGCAAAAACTAAAAAATTTCGAAGTTCGTCAATAGTAAACTGATTTTACGAGAAGTGTTAAAGGGTCTTCTTTAAATGAAAAAAAAACCCTACAGTAGGAAGTGACATCTTTCAAAATGCTTACGTATCAGCCATTCTGAGAAGTTGACTCTGACAGCATTATCTTTAGCTCTACAAACAGTAGAGCTTTTTCTATATCTATATTGGTTTCTATATCTTGGTTGTCTCTGAAAAGCAGTCTTTTAACACACATATTGGGGATCTGAGAAAAATCAGATTATAGTTATTTTTCAAAATATATTTCAAGGAAAATTTTTCCTTCCTAAAGGTTTTATTTTTAAAAAATTAAAGAAAAGGACTCCATCGTCAAATGAATTTGAATAATTTTGTGTGTACCATGTCATTCTTTTGGAGATACACACAGTTCTCAGTTAAAGTAATTAATTTTAATATCACGGAATGTTACATTTCTCAAACCTGTCTGGATATGGTTCCCTTTTCTTATGTAACTGCTGTTGGCATGACTATTAATAGATGGAGCCTACTTTAAAAATTGCTCATCTAGACTCATTAGCCAGAAGGACCCTCCTGAGGTTTTCACCCCTGCTCCCATTCTCTGGTAGGGGGCAGATTACCCCAAATGAAAGTTCTTTATTTTTTCATTCTGATCCCAGGACTGGATCCAACCATAACATTTCTGGCTTCAGTTTGTTTTGATTCAGTCTTTGCTGTTTTGATTCAAAGTGAGATTTAGCTTGTCTTCAAAATGATTGCATTTATGGCAAAAAAGTAAAACAACAAACGAACAAATAACCTTCCTATCATCCCTTAACACATAGCCAACCTAATGCAAGTTTCTTGCTATGAAGTGCAAACTTCTTAGGTACAAAGATAAAAATCACTTTTAGGGTCTTCTCAGGCTTTGAACTAATTTTCAAACACAGGGGAGGTTACTCTCAGGAATCTTTTTTTTTTTTTTTNTTTTCCCTTGCTGCTTTTAATGTTTGTTCTTTGTGTTTGATCTTTGTTAATTTGATTAATATGTGTCTTGCGGTATTTTGCCTTAGGTTTATCCTGTTTGGGACTCTCTGGGTTTCTTGGACTTGGGCGATCATTTCCTTCCCCATTTTAGGGAAGTGTTCAACTATTATCTCCTCAAGTGTTTTCTCATGGTCTTTCTTTTGGTCTTCTTCTGAGATTCCTATGATTCGAATGTTGGTGCGTTTCATATTGTCCTGGAGGTCTCTGAGATTGTCCTCATTTCTTTTTTTCCTCTCTGATTCATTTATTCCTACCATCCTATCTTCTACTTCACAAATCCTATCTTCTGCCTCCGTTTTTCTACTATGTGTTGCCTCCAGAGTGTTTTTGATCTCATTTATTGCATTATTCATTATATATTGAGTCTTTTTTATTTCTTCTAGGTCCTCATTGAACCTTTCTTGCATCTTCTCAATACTTGTCTCCAGGCTATTTATCTGTGAATCCTTTTGATTTCAAGACTTTGGATCATTTTCACTATCATTGTTCAGAATTCTTTATCAGGTAGATTGCCTATCTCTTCCTCTTTTGTTTGGTTTGGAGGGCATTTATCCTGTTCCTTTACCTGCTGGGTATTCCTCTGCCTCTCATCTTGTTTATATTGCTGAGTTTTGGGGTGACCTTTCTGTATTCTGGCAGTTTGTGGAGTTCTCTTTATGTGGAGTTTCCTCACTGTGGGTGGGGTTGTATGGGTGGCTTGTCAAGGTTTCTTGGTTAGGGAAGCTTGTGTCATTGTTCTGGTGGGTGGAGCTGGATTTCTTCTCTCTGGAGTGCAATGAAATGTCCAGTAATGAATTATGAGATGTCAGTGGTTTTGGAGTAACTTTGGGCAGCCTGTGTATTGAAGCTCAGGGCTGTGATTCTGTTTTGCTGGAGAATTTGCATGGTATGTCTTGCTCTGGAACTTGTTGGTCCTTTGGTGGTGCTTGGTTTCAGTGTAGGTATGGAGGCGTTTGATGAGTTCCTGTTGGTTAATGTTTCCTGGAGTCAGGAGTTCTCTGGTGTTCTCAGGATTTGGGCTTAAGCCTCCCGCTTCTGTTTTTCAGTCTTATTTTTACAGTAGTCTCAAGACTTCTCCTTCTATACCACACTGTTGATAAAACATCTAGGTTAAAGATGAAAAGTTTCTCCACAGTGAGCGACACCCAGAGAGATTCACAGAGTTACATAGAGAAGAGAAGAGGGAGGAGGGAGTTAGAGTAGTTAGAGGTGACCCAAATGAGATGAGGTGGAATCAAAAGAGGAGAGAGCAAGCTAGCCAGTAATCACTTCCTTATGTGCACTCCACAGTCTGGACCACTCAGAGATGTTCACAGAGTTATACAGAGAGGAGAAGAGGGAGGAAGGAGGATAAAAGAGGGATAAAAGGGAGGATAAAAGGGGGGAATGAAAAGGAGAGAGACAGATCCAGCCAGTAATCAGTTCCCTATTTGTTCTCCACAGTCTAGAACACACAGAGATTCACAGAGTTGGGTAAAGAAGAGAAGGAGGAGAGAGGAGACAGAGGCGACCTGGTGGAGAAAAAGGAGAGTCCAAAGGGGGAGAGAGCAGTCAAGCCAGTAGTCTCACTCCCAAGTAAAAATGGGTACTGAAGATTAGGTTCTTAAAGGTACAAAATTGATAATAAATACCAAAATGCAAAGATTAAAAATCTACAGTAGAGGTTGGATTTTCAAAAATACAATATTAAAAAAAAGAAGAAAAAAAGTCACAAAAATTATTAATTATATATATATGAAGTTTGCTTATAGGGTTTTTTTTTTTCAAAGTAATAGTAGGTTATAAAAATGAAAATTAAAGGAGTAATAGAGGACTTAAAAATTAAAAAAAAAGAATGATTGTAAAAATAGTAAAATAAGTCTAGGACTTTCTCTGATGGTGTTGTGGGCAGTGGGGTTAGTTCATTTTTGGATAGTTCATTGGTCTGGCTTATAGTTCTCAAGATCTATAGGCCCCTTCCTATGTAGTCGGTTCTAACTACAGGGTTTTAATCTATTGCACCTGTCACTTCCAAGGCGGTTCCCTCTGTTTTAGCTTCTGTTTGCTGGTCTCTTCAGTATCTGATTTCCGCCCTGACACAAGGGGAGTGGTGGTAGACAGTTTTTTAGGCTCACTTGTTCAGTCGCACTGTGGGGAGGGAGGGACGCTGCAAACAAATAACCCTGGTGTGTGCTCACAGTGCCTCAGCCACACTGGGCCTGCCCCTGGACACGGCGCAGGTACTCTTCCTCCCACACTGTTCAGGCTCTAGGTTGCTCCACCGGGAACCATCCGAGGCCGGCTCTGGGCTGCATGCACCTCCCGGGTCTAAGCCACTCAGGTTCAGGCACTCAGGTAGTCCTCAGAGGCGCAGACTCAGTTGGGCCTGCATTTTGTGCCCTTCCCAGGTCTGAGCAGCTCAGATGATGAGGTGTTTGGTGAGCGCGGTCGCTGTGACTTACGGCCTTCCCCATCTTTGCCACTCGGTTTTCTGGATGTACACCTGGCGTACCTCCTCAGGCAGATGTTGACCGTCCAGAACCCTGAGAAGTCTTAGTTAGCAAAGAAGCCTGCTTGCAGTTTGGTAGATAATGTGTCTCTGGGGCTGCGATTGCCCTCTTCCGGCTCTGGCTGCCCGTCACTGGAGGGGATGGTCTGCAGCCGGCTAGTTCTGTTCATTCCTTTGTTCTGTGTGTGGGCCTGGCGGTATCTTAGGTTAGGGCTTTTCACGTGGTAGCTATCCCACAGTCTGGTTTGCTAGCCCCAGTTAGTTTGTTCAGATTGCCCTCGGGGCATTCAGGCCCGGTCCTTACTCTGAGCAATGCAGCCCGCGCCTCCCAGCCCAGCCCCTGCTTGCTAGTGGCGGGTGCCAGCGTCTGCGCTGCTTCTCCGCTGGGGGAGTTACCATTGGGCTCGTAATCTGTGGGGTTTAATTGTTTATTTCTTTTTCCTCCCAGTCATGTTGCCCTCTGTGCTTCCAATGCTCTCCACAGACTCGGCAGTGAGAGTGTTTCCTGGTGTTTGGAAACTTCTCTCTGTTTAAGACTCCCTTCCTGGGATGGAGCTCCCTCCCTACCTCTTCTGTCTCTTTTTTTGTCTTTAATATTATTTCCTACCTCCTTTCGAAGACAATGGGCTGCTTGACAATGGGCTGCTTTTCTGGGTGCCTGATGTCTTCTGCCGGCATTCAGAAGTTGTTTTGTGGAATTTACTCAGCGTTTAAATGTTCTTTTGATGAATTTGTGGAGGAGAAGGTGGTCTCCCGTCCTATTCCTCCGCCATCTTAGGACCACCCCCGGGGGGCTGTATTTTAAATGGATAGTTATTTCTTGCCTGGTTTACTTAATTATTCTAGTTCATAATCCAACAGTGTGTCCTCTAATGAGCCTATGCACNAAGGTGGTCTCCCGTCCTATTCCTCCGCCATCTTAGGACCACCCCCGGGGGGCTGTATTTTAAATGGATAGTTATTTCTTGCCTGGTTTACTTAATTATTCTAGTTCATAATCCAACAGTGTGTCCTCTAATGAGCCTATGCACCTCCTCCCCACTCCCCAGCTAGGCTGTGGTCATGGAAATGGTTATGGATGTAAATTCATGAACAGTGATGGATAAAATACTAGCTGGGTTCCAGGATTCAAGGGTGGTGCCAGAGATTACCATGAGAACACTCAGGAAGAATGGTTTTGGAGTAATGGCAAAATAAGACCCAGAGTTGTAATGAAATATCATACCCTGGAATAAGATCACAGATGCCACCACCGAATTTTCCTATGTTGATTTTAAGTTAGAAAAATTGCTTTTTCATACATTATTTCATTTAAGCCCCAGAACCCCTCTGTGTTTTCAGGCTCCATTTTACACTGAGGATCAGGAGGCTGAAAGAGGCACTGCTACGTCAAAGCCAGGAGACCCACTGGGACTTCTCTCTGCACTTCCTAAAATAAACGTCTGCCACATTAAGCCTTAGTAAAACCTTTAGAATCTTGCCATCAGGTGTTTGTAAAAGATTACCAATATTTATTGAGAGCTTAAGAGTAAAGGGCGATGTACTGAGTCCTGAATTCTTCCCTCAAGGTGTTTATAATCTAGTTGGGGCACACAGGAAATATCTATTAAAAGAGCAGTAAAATCACCCCTAAATCATGCAACAGCTCAGGTGTGAGAGCAACCTCCAGAAGTTGAGGAAGGAGTCAGGAAAATACTGCCAGTTTATTTGATTTCCAGACATTGTAAAAGATTGCATTAGATTCATGAAGTTCTATCTACAAAGGTTCCATCACAGGATATTAGTATTTGCAATTAGTGTTAAGTGCAGTTGTTGTTGTTTAGTCGCTTAGTCGTGTCTGACTCTTTGTGACCCCATAAACTGTAGCCCACCAGGCTCCTCTGTCCATGGGATTTCCCAAGTGAGAATACCGGAGTGGGAGGATCTTCATGACTCGGGTCAAACCCACATCTCCTGCATTGGCTGGCAGGTTTTTTACCCTTGAGCCACAGTACAATAAAAGATCAAGTGTTAGGAAATCCTTAGTAGAGGTTGCAGTAGCAGAATGCTGCCGATCTGTTTTCCATACTGAAGCTCTGATGATCGTTGCAAAATACAGGTGGTGTCATTCTGCCCTCCGCTTCTCTTTGGTGGCTCTCCATTATGCTCAAAATAAATAACATGCACACGTTCTTACAGATCGGGCACCATGCTAAGAGTTCAACAGGCATCATCTTTTTTTCATCCTCACAGCTACCCTAATGGAAAAATATCCATGTATTCTGCATATTGTAGATAAGGAAGAATAAGACTTCAAGAAGCTGGAAGCCTTCCTAAGGCTACAGAGCTTGACAGTGGCGGAGTGAGGCTCTCAGTCTCTGCCCATCTCACTTCCCACTCAGGAACACCTTGGCATCATGCTCAGCACCTCCCTTGCGCTTTGTGGGTGTCTCTCACTCATCCTTTAAGACTCCCACTCTGTTAAGACCCCACCCCAGAGACTCCTGTGTCACCCATGCTTGCACCTGCCTTTGGCTCACCACTGGATTCGATAGCAGGACAGCAGGTTCTTCACTGTCTGAATTGTTGCTCACCAAGCATGCATCCCATCTAATAATTGATGCTAGATTTATATTTGTGGGGTTAAAAAAAAAGAACGTCTTCATTGCTGTTGTTTAGTCACTAAGTTGTGTTCAATTCCTTTGCGATCCCATGGAGTGTAGCCTACCAGGCTCTTCCCTGTCCTTAGGATTTCCTGAGAATACTGGAGTGGGTTGCCATTTCCTTCTCCAGGGGTCTTGCCAACTCAAGGAGCAAACCCACGTCTTCTGCATTGGCAGGCAGATTCTTTACCACTGAGGGAAGCCTTTTATCTTCATTATCAGTCCCTAATGTAGTATTTGGTATTCTATCCATTCGTCCCATAGCTTACTACTTGAGGCCTCCTATAAGCTACTATTGTCTGCTCACCTCATTTGCCCGTCAGCCCCAGGGTTAACCTTGTAAGGATGTCTTGCTGTCTTTTCTTTCCCCCATCCCAGAGTAGTTTTCTCATCCTCTTTGCCTAAAGCCTAACCCTGCACATCTGTCAAGGGTCAGGTTAAGTCCCTCATCCTCTTGACAGCTCCCATCTGGAATCTGGACTCTCTTCTCTGAACTCGGGAAGAACCCTTGTTGTCAGGAACATTTTTTGATGATTATGCAGTGTTCTGTGGCTCCTGTTATTCTTCTGACTTGTCATTTAAACCTTCCTTGTGTTTTGGGCTCACCTTTTAACTATGAAGTCTTTAAGACCCAAGACCAGATCTTTGGCTCCCTGTGTAGTAGCTGCCCAGCGTGTCAAGAGGCAGTAACTGCTAAGAGAAGAGACTTCTCGATTTGAATCCCAGCTCTGCCACTTACTCCCTTGGGGTAATTATTTACCTTCTTTGTTTCTCATTTCCTCATCTGAAAGTGTGGGAAGTAATCATTTTGCCCCAGAGAACTGTTGTGAAGAATAATGAGTTAGTCCATTTTAAGCCCACAGCAAATGTTGTTTAAGTGTTGTGTTTTATTTAGTAATAATAGTGAAAATATTATAGCCCACTAAGCTCCTATTAAAATACAAAAATGTTGTTTAAAGTGGGCAGCCGCAGGCTATGAATTAACCACCATACAGATCAGTTTGTCCCCTAGCAGACGCATTTTGCTACAAGCTTGGGAAAGGTCCGCCATGAGTGACAAGAAACAGCAGGTTCTGGAAACACCCACAGGGCTCCAGTTGGACCCTGGAGAATCAGACAGGGTTGACAAGACTAGAACTGCTTTGGTTCTTTCACAATTTCATGCAGCCATAAAGGAGTCATGTCAAAATGCTCCCAGAGGAAAAGGCAGATTTCACAACAGTCATTCACCTCTGCATACCTTAGTGCCCTCGCAGCATGTGGAGCTATTATGAAACCAACCTTATGTTTCTTTTTCATGACGTTGGCTCAATGTGTAGCAGATGCTAAGGCAGTCCTTCCTGAAAAAAGGTCTGTTGGAATTGACATTGAGTGCTGTGCCTTTAAGAAAAACTCTATTCTGGAAAACACTAGGGGGGTGAATTGAATGGTTCACAGTGTAGTGTGTGAATACCAGGATGCTAAGGCTCATTTCCAGCGGTTTCTCCATGTCTGTGTTGGGAATAAATTGCAGCCATAGTTAAGTTCTGCTCTATGATCTGAGTTGCTCAGAAGCCTAGTGAGTGGCCCATAAGAGCTGACAGGGTAGCTCTTTCCCCATCTGCAGCTTCAGTTCTGGTCTTTGAGCAGCATCACGTTAAGAGAACAGTGTTGCCAGGAGGGAATGTCTCCCTTCTGGGTAAGCCAAGGGTTGGCTCTCCATCACCGATGGTTATGTCACTGCTACAGTAAAGCACACATCACCACAGTGTGTTGGTAGATCTGACCTTTGGCATTTGTTGTTCCAAGTAATATATTCAGGTTTAAGATTTTTTTCTTCAAAAGTTGAATCCACTTCCGTACTCATCTACTTATGGATAACTCAATATATGTTTTAGCAGTTTGAATTTAAATATTTAATGAAGAAAGCTATCAATTTTAACAAGAATGATTTCATCACCTCTTATCAATAATTCAGAAATACCTGCTATTTTTTTAATGACTTGGTGTAGATACTAGTTGAATGCCTTTCCAGGTTTTCACAGTAATGATGTTGATTACTCTCATTAGAGGCTGCCAGGTGAGAAAATTTTTCTGATTTCTGAAAAACAAAAGCCACCCCCCGCCGCCCCACCCTCTTCATCCAAGTAGGACTGACTGCAAACCTATAGTCAAGATTTTCCAGAGAAGTTCATAGATTTGTTTCTGCTTATAATTTAAAATGTCTTCTCTCATTCTAAAAGTTTGTTTTAAAAAATCTTTAAGATTCAGAAGTTTAAAATAAAATATTAGCTTAATGGGTTCAAGTTGATCGACTGTTAAATAAACAAAATCTCTCCTATGTTTGCAAACAAAGTAAGTACTTCATCCAACATATAAATATTTTTACTGTTCCCTATACTTATTCTGTCAATCGTTATGGCAAAGGCTCATGACTGAGCGAATGAATTGAACTGAAGTCAGCCAAAGCTTGTCCTGCTTTGGGACACTTTTTTAAAATTAAAATTTATTTATTTTAATTGGAGGCTAATTACTTTACAATATTGTATTAGTTTTGACATGTTTTAATTTTATTAAAACACAGAGGTTTGGGGGGAGTTCATTTATTTCTTTTTTGTTGCTGATCTTTTAATTACAAAGATGGATATCAGTTCAGTTCAGTTGCTCAGTCCTGTCTGACTCTTTGTGACCCCACGAACTGCAGCACACCAGGCCTCCCTGTCCATCACCAACTCCCAGAGCTTACTCAAACTCATGTCCATTGAGTTGGTGATGCCATCCAGCCATCTCATCCTCTGTTGTCCCCTTCTCCTCCTGCCTTCAATTTTTTGCAGCATCAGGGTCTTTTCCAATTAGTCAGTTCTTTGCATCAGGTGGCCAAAGTATTAGAGTTTCAGCTTCAGCATCAGTCCCTCCAATGAATATTTAGGACTGATTTTCTTTAGAATGGACTGGTTGGATTGCCTTACAGTCCAAGGGACTCTCAAGAGTCTTCTCCAACACCACATGTCAAAAGCATCAATTCTTCAGCGCTCAGCTTTCTTTATAGTCCAACTCTCACATTCATACATAACTACTGGAAAAACCATAGCCTCGACTAGACGAACTTTTGTTGCCAAAGTAATGTCTCTGGTTTTTAATATGCTGTTGGTCATAAGTTTTCTTCCAAGTAGCGAGCGTCTTTTCATTTCATGGCTGCAGTCACCATCTGAAGTGATTTTGGAGCCCCCCCAAAATAAAGTTTCTCACTGTTTCCATTGTTCCCCCATCTATTTGTCATGAAGTGATGGGACCAGATGCTATGATCTTTGTTTTCTGAATCTTGAGTTTTAAGCCAACTTTTCCACTCTCCTCTTTCACTTTCATCAGAGGCTCTTTAGTTCTTCGCTTTCTGCTGTAATGGCGGTGTTATCTGCATATCTGAGGTTACTGATATTTCCCCAGCAATCTTGATTCCAGCCTGTGCTTCATCCAGCCTGGCATTTCTCATGATGTACTCTGCATGTAAATTAAATAAGTGGGGTAACAGTATACAGCCTTGACGTACTCCTTTCCCAATTTGGAACCAGTTTGGGACCAGTCTACAGATGGCTACAGTTATACTTTATTTTGTTTCTGTATTCACAATGTGGATTATCTCAGTTCCTTTTCTTCAGTATCTAAGGATGACCTGAACATTTTAGAGTCTAAACACTAATATCCTGAGTTGAAATGAAAAGTTTTTGTTTGTATTTTTAGATTTGAAATTCATATAAAAAAAGTTACTGAATGTGACATTCATATAACAGGTACTGAATGTCATATTACATGAACATTTTCTTCACTACTTTGCATTGGTTGATACTATGAGAACTACTTAACACCTGGACTCATGTAACAAGAGAAACCTTTCATAACCTTATGATAATCAAAAATCATTTGAATCTGATGGAGAGGAAAGAATGGTTTAGGGGAAAGTCACTCATCAAGGTTTAAATCAACCTCCTGCTGCTGCTGCTGCTAAGTCGCTTCAGTCATGTCTGACTCTGGGCAACCCCATAGACAGCAGCCCATCAGGCTCCCCCATCCCTGGGATTCTCCAAGCAAGAACACTGGAGTGGGTTGCTATTTCCTTCTCCAATGCATGAAAGTGAAAAGTGAAAGTGAAGTTGCTCAGTCGTGTCCGACTCTTAGGGACCCCATGGACTGCAGCCTACCAGCTTCTCCGTCCATGGGATTTTCCAGGCAAGAGTACTGGAGTGGGTTGCCATTGCCTTTTCTGAAATCAACCTCCTAATGTAAGATATTTTGCAACTTTGAATTATCATTTGGACATTAATTTATCATCCCTTGAACAATTTAGAAATTATGTTTTTTAAAGGCAATTTTGTGTCCTTCTCTGACCTACTATTATAGAATCAGCAGTTGATTTATGGAGAATAATTAAATAAAGGCCACCTGGCTAGAATTCATGCAGTTAGAATTTGATCTGTATAAATCTGAAAACTCGTTTTAGTTTGTGATGGAAGGATACTAGTAACTGCTTTTGATTATTATCTTTCAACAAGACAAAGCTCTTAAAACTGCAAAATTATTTTTTAGCTTTGATTTTTATTTTTAAATTGAGTTATGTATATACAAAGCTTTTTTTTTAACTGAGCAAGTTTGCAGGGCTTTTTTTTTTTTTTTTTTAATTAGACTTCTTACACCATCTTGCCTCATTTCCTCTCTCAGAGGCAAATATTAATACATTCTCTGCTTTTAAGGTGATTATTTTGATATTCACCAGTGTGTTTTGAAATAAAAAGCTTGTATTCTGAGTTTGTGGTTTTTAAATGAAGGCATTATCTATTGTTTTCCCACGGTGGAAGATACAGCGCTAACTGTCCATCCTGCCTCAGCTCTCCATGGCCATTCAGCCTTCTCATTTTCCTATTTTCTTCATACAGGTACGTGGCAATTTTGAATAGTTTAATAGCCACTGCTTACATTACTATGACCATGTAGCTGAGATGTGTATTAATAGTGAAGTATGATTATTTGTCTTTCCTTTGCAACTTTTTCCTTTTTATAGGGCTTTACTTACCTTTATCTACACTTACCAGTAATTAATCCCTAAACTCTCACCAATGGTCTAACCTTAGGACATTCAGATGTATTGGTATTCTGTCAATGTTACATTGCTGACAAAACGTCTGCTTGGAGCCTGCAGACCTGCCCCGGTGACACCCGCCCTTTGCGTCATCCTAGGACCTCTAGTCACCATCACACCATCTTTCCTTGCCTCTCTCCTGTGTTAGTCCTCTTACTTTCTAAATTCCGTGTCTTACTCTCTCTTGTTTTATTCCCTTGTTTTGGCGGTGCTCAACCTAAGAAAGGGTGTATGAGAGGTGCATTTGTTTTTTGAGAAATTGCATATGTAAAGTGTCTTTTTTCCCCCGTATAAACTTGAGTGATAATTTGGTTGGGAATAGCTTCCAGGGTTATTGCTGAGATTCCTGAAGCCATTCTGGTTCCTGGTTCTTAGTATGTGACACATTTTAGTCTCTGAAAGTTTGTAGGGCCATCTGATTGTTCTCGAGTTCTGAAAGCTTGCTCGTGTGCTTTGGTTTGGGTCTGCTTTATCCACTATGTCAAGTACTCCACGGTCATTTCAGACAACTTATATCTTCCAGTTCTGAGAAAGTTTCTTGAATTAAAAAATTCCCATCTCTTCATTTTCTCTGTTTTGTCTCTGATTTCCAGTTTTTTAGATACCTGTCTTTCTGGGTGATCCTATAATTGTCTTTTCTCTCCTACTTTCATCTCTTTTTATATTTTAAGTCTTTAAGTTCATTTTTTTTTTCTGTGCTTCACTTTATTTTTTAAATTTTATTTCCAATTGGAGGATAATTGCTTTACAATGTTGTGTTGGTTCTGCCAGACAACAATGTGAATTAGCCGTGAGTATATGTGTGTATAATGTGTATATATGTATCCCCTCCCTCTTGAACCCCCTTCCCACCCCACACCCACANTCACTTTATTTTTTAAATTTTATTTCCAATTGGAGGATAATTGCTTTACAATGTTGTGTTGGTTCTGCCAGACAACAATGTGAATTAGCCGTGAGTATATGTGTGTATAATGTGTATATATGTATCCCCTCCCTCTTGAACCCCCTTCCCACCCCACACCCACAAGTTAATTTTCTGTTGAAAAATATTATAGTTCACTGACTTCTTACAGAGTGAACACTTCCATTTAATAAAAGATGCAGATTAAAAAAGAAAACAATTATCAGGACCCCAGACCTTCTTTTAACTATTACCTCACCCTAGGGTAACTGCTATCTTGAGTTTTTAAAATTAACATCTTTTATTCTGAGATAATTGTAGATTCCCATACAATTATAGGAAATAATACAGAGATAGCCCATTTATCCAGTACCCACTTTTCCCCAGTGGTAACATCTTGCAAAACCGTTCGGATAACAGCTGACATTGATACAGTCGAGATGCAGAGCACTTTCAGGGCACCAGAGCCCTCCTGCCGCACTTTTGCTGCCAGCTCCTCTTCCCTCCCACACCACTCCTCGTGAGCCCCGACGGTCTCTCTTGTGTTCTCCACACCAGTGCTTCTGTCACTCCTAGGATGATCTGTGAATGGAATCATGGAGTACATCATCTTTTGAGATTGCCTTTTTTCACTCTTTTTAATTCTCTGGAGATTTATTCAGGTTACTGTGTCAATCATTTATTCCCTTTTATTGTTGAACAATTTTCAGTGGTATTGTGGTGCCAAGTTTTTTTAAACCATTCATCCACGATGGACACCTAAACTGTTTCCAGGTTTTCGCTATTACAAATCAAGCTGCTTTATTTGTGAACAGGTTTTTGTGTGAAAACAAGTTTTTACTTTTCTGGGATAAATGCCCCAAAGTGAAATTGCTGGGTCACACAATAGTCACTGTTTAAATTTATAAGAAATTGCCAAACTGCTTTGCAGAGTGGCTGTACCATTTAATATCCCTAACAGCAATGTATGAATGAACTAATTTCTCTTTGTTGATGTCAGAATTTGGTGTTGTTATTATTTTTATTTTATCCATTCTTACGGATATGTAGTGGTATATCATGTTTTTACATTACATTTTCTTTACATTACATCTATCATGTTCTTACATTTTCTTAATGGTTAGTGACAATGAACATTTTTTCACAAGTTTATTTGCATCTGTGTATCCTATACATTCTCTTTGATGAAATGTCTCTTCATGTCTTATCTGTTTTTTAATTGGATTGTTTGGTATATTTTCTGTTGAGTTTTGAGAATTCCTCACATATTCTAGATAGTAGCCCTTTGTTGAATATATGGCTTGCAAATATTTTTGCCCCGTCTACAGCTTGTCTTTTCTTTTTTTTTTTTTGGCTGTGATGAGTCTTCGTTGTGTTGCATGAGCTTAATCGCCCCTCAGCACATGGAATCTTCCTGGACCAGGGGTTGAAACCACTTCTCCTGCACTGGAAGGCAGATTCTTTACTACTGGGCCACCAGGAAAAGTTCTCTTTTCATAGAGTCTTTTAATAGAGTCTTTCCCAGAGCAAAAGTTTTTAATTTAAAAAAATTTATTTATTTTTAATTGGAGAATAACTGCTTTACAATGTTGTGTTCGTTTCGGCCAAAAGTTTTTAATTTTGATAACATCTAATTTATCAATTTTTCCTATTATGAGTCGTGCTGTTGATGTTAAGTCTAAGAACTGTTTGCCTAGCACTAGAATCTAGGGTTTTTTTTTTAACCCTAAAAGTTTTATAGTTTTACATTTAAATCCATGATGTATTTTGAGTGAGTGTTCATATAACATATATAACATATGAGCTGGGGTTTTTTTTGCCNCTAAGAACTGTTTGCCTAGCACTAGAATCTAGGGTTTTTTTTTTAACCCTAAAAGTTTTATAGTTTTACATTTAAATCCATGATGTATTTTGAGTGAGTGTTCATATAACATATATAACATATGAGCTGGGGTTTTTTTTGCCTCAGTTCAGTTCAGTCGCTCAGTTGTGTCTGACTCTTTGCGACCCCATGAATTGCAGCACACCAGGCCTCCCTGTCCATCACCAACTCCCGGAGTTCACTCAGACTCATGTCCATCGAGTCGGTGATGCCATCCAGCCATCTCATCCTCTGTCGGCCCCTTCTCCTTCTGCCCCCAATCCCTTCCAGCATCAGAGTCTTTTCCAATGAGTCAACTCTTCACATGAGGTGGCCAGAGTACTGGAGTTTCAGCTTTAGCATCATTCCTTCCAAAGAAATCCCAGGGCGAATCTCCTTCAGAATGGACTAGTTGGATCTCCTTGCAGCCCAAGGGACTCTCAAGAGTCTTCTCCGACACCACAGTTCAAAAGCATCAATTCTTCAGCGCTCAGTCTTCTTCGCAGTCCAACTCAATGTCTAATTGCACCAGCACTGTTTGTTGAAAAGGTCATCATCTTTCTCTCACCAAATTGTTTTTGCATCTTTGTCAGATATCACTTGGACATGTTTGTGTAGATTTATTCCTGGGCTCTCTGCTCTGTCCCACTGATCTATGTGTCCGTTCTTCTGCCAGTATCACACAGTCCTGATTAATATATGACTAGGTGATAAATCTTTTTCAATGTTGCTTCCCTGGTGGCTCAGATGGTAAAGTGTCTGCCTGCAATACAGGAGACCTGGGTTCGATCCCTGGGTTGGGAAGATCTCCTGGCAAAGGAAATGGCAACCCACTCCAGTATTCTTGCCTGGAGAATCCCAGGGACGGAGGAGCCTGGTAGGCTACAGTCCATGGGGTTGCAAAGAGTTGGACACAACTGAGCGACTTCACTTCAGGTGATAAATCTTTTTCAATGTTGCTTTAGCTATTCTAATTCCTTTTCCTGTTCAGGTAAATTTTAGAGTGATCTTGCCCAAATTCCCTGAAAGCCTTACTGAGATTTTGATAGGGACTGTGTTAAACTTGTATATAAATTTGAGAATAATTGAAGTCTTTACTGTGTTGAGTGTTGCAGCCCATTAACATGATATAGCTCTCCATTTCTTCAGATTTATTTCTTTTACTGGCATTTTGTAATTTTTCAGCATATAGTCCTATACATGTTTTGTTAATTTATGCTGAAATATTTCTTCTTTCTAGAAGCTTTTTAGATTTCTTGGGATTTGCTGCATGGACAATCGTGCCACTGTAAACAGAGACAGTTTCTTCCTTTTTGATCTATATACTTTTTGTTTCCTGTATTTCCCTGTATTGCACTGGCTGGAACTTCCCCCACGATGTTGCCTAAGAGTGATGAGAACATCTTCCCTTCTTCCTTATCTTAGGGAAAAAGCATTCAGTCTTTCACCATTAAATGTAATGCTACCTGTGGGGTTTTGTAGGAGATCTTTATTGAGTTGAAGAAGATACCTTTTATTCTAATTTTCTGAGACTTTTCAGGAATGAGTGTTTAATTTCGTCAAATGCTTCTTCTGCATCAGTTGTTAGGACCATGATACCTTTTTTTTTTTTCGTTTGCTTGTTTATATGGTGGATTACGTTGATTGAATTTCAAGTACTGCAGCAGCCTTGCATCCTTGGAATAAGTCCCACAGGCTCATAGTGCACAATTCTTGCTAAATTTTCTTTCTAATATTTTGTTAAGGATTTTCGTGTCTATGTTCATAAGGGATATTGGTCCATAGTTTCCTGGGTTTTGGAACTGTCTTTTTTTCTGGATACTGGATTCTTGCTTGACAATTTTTCTCTTTCAACATTTAAAAAATATTGTATTCCTTCTTAGGTCCCTAGTTTCTGGTTTTAAAGAAACAAACATACTATCATTTGAATGGCTTTTCCCCTGTTGGTAAGTTGTGATTTATGTATCTGCCCTCAGGATTTTTTTGTGTGTTTGGTGTTTACAGTTTGACTATGTTGTGTCTCGGTGTGGGTTTCACTTGTTCAGAGTTCATTCAGCCTCTTAAATCTGTAGGTTTCTGTCTCTTGCCAGTTTTGAGATGTTTTCAGCCTTTGTTTCTTTGAGTACTTCAGCGCTGCTCTTTTTCTCTTCTCCTTCAAGGACTCTGATGCCATTAATGTTCAGTCTTTTGTTATAGTCCCACAGGTCCCTGAAGCTCTGTTAATTCTTTTTCAATCTATTTTCTTTCTGTTGTTCAGATTATATAATTTCTATTATACTTGCAGTTCACTGATTCTTCCCTCTCCTCCATTCTGCTGTTGTGTCCATCCATAGAGTTTTTGTATTTTGGTTATTGTATTTTCCAGTTCTAACATTTCCATTTTGTTTTTCTTTATATATATATATATTTCTTACATTGCTGAGACTTTCTATTATTTCTGTTCTTCAACTTTCTATTTTTTTTATTTGTTTCAAGCATGTTTGTAGCATGTATATATCTTATTTATGAAAATATTACTATTTAAGAACTATTTTCCTCCTCATAGAACTTCTATTTTCTCCATATTGATTTTTTTCCTATCTGTTTTGATTCCATCTTTCCTGTAAGAGCCATTTGTCAAATGTCTTGGTGACTGCTCACATTTAGTGACAGGGCTTGTTAAGACTCTGCTCTCCTGTGTGGAGTGATTTGGTTGGATTGTTTAGTTGGGGAGGTTTCAATATCATGATTGAGAGGTCATTTCTCTTGGGTTGGTCAAATTCTCCAGGGAAGAACCTTCCAGCCTCTGAGAACCTAATGTGGAACGTGGGACAAGGCTTGGGGTCCAGGCCAGGACTTGAGACTAGGGTGTGTATGTTCACTCAGCACCCGCCTCTTTTCAGTGTGGTACCCGTACTCTCAGCTGTTACTGGTCCTCTATGACTCAGGAACTCCGTTTTATTCTCTCCAGAGGGATATCCTCTAGGTGATTGGCTAACTGGGTGGAGAGGGGAGGGGGACTGAGCCTTCTGCGCTGGGGTCTGGACTTTCCATTAACTCTGTTGTTAGCAGCAACCCCTCCTTAAACACATACCCTCTACTTGAGTGAACCTCATATGGCCAACCCGTGAGCCTTTGAGGGACTCTGAGGAATAAATTGTAATTCGTTGTTCTCGGCTTTCCCCACTGTCAACCAGGGTTTCAGTTTTCTCAGAGTCACCATTATTTACCAGTTGTCTATGTGCTGGCTTCCAGAATTTTATTCTGGTGCTATCACGTACCTTTAAATGTTCACAGCTTGGATGATGACTTTAAAAGCGTGGGTGTTCGTTGGTGTGGCTGTTTGAGTCAGGTTTAGGGATGCAGTAAGACAGATGTGCTCAATCTGCCATTTTTACCAGAAGTGTCATGTAATTTTTATACATTTTAAAAATTACAAACATTTCTTTGAAGTTTGAGCTCAAACTGAAGTTAATTTAGAAAATAAGTCCAAAGGAGAATGACTGTGTTTTTCAGGTGATGAAATAGAATGGGAGGTAGGGGGAGACTAGGGGGAGGCACTAATGATGAAAGAAAAATAATAGAGAATAGTGAGGAAGATCTAGCCTGGCAGCAGAAGGGTGGATTTTGCTTTCCCTTCAAGTTGTGTGGGAGATGAAAAAAAGTTTTCCAGTATGATCAAGAAAACTGTAATTTGGGAACTAGAGAGAGGTGATGGTTGTACAACATTGTGAATGTGCTAAATTCCACTGAATTATTCACTTTAAAATGGCTCCTTTTTCGTTACATGAATTTTACCTCAAATTAAAAAAAAAACTCTTAACCTAAAAAAAGATAAATATATGAACATTTTCAAAGCTACAACTATGTTGACACCTGGCTTTTGGTGGTAAAAGATAATTTGACTTATTTGACTTATTACACAGGCCTCATTACGTTATGTTTTATCTGCCTGGAGCTAGGTAGAGATTTTTAAATGTTTACCAGAATGATTTTGGAAGATCTTCAGAAATTTACTTCTCATTTTGGGAAAAGGGAGAACAAAATGTATTCCAAAGGGTGGAGTTATTTCTCTCTAGTAAAGATGAAAGGAATTAATAGGTATTTAATATGTACACCTCCTACATACAAATATACTCAATGCACCTTGACAAATCTTCATGGAAGTAAGATCTTTTGACTCTTTAATCGTTTGTATAATAGAAGAAAAGGAAATTCTGGGGAATGTGGCATTGTTCCGATAACTTTATGCCTTTGTTATATTGCTTATCTTTCATATGAAACACCCTGTCTCATAAAAAGATTTAATAGCACTTTATTACCCAAAATGTGGTATTTGGCAGTTTAGTGTGGTATACTAGAGTATATGTCCTAAAGCCATAATGTCGTTGTTTTAGTTGCTAAGTCATGTCCGACTCTTTTGCGACCCCATGGACTGTAACCTCCCAGGCTCCTCTATCCATGGGATTTCCCAGGCAAGAATACTGAAGTGGATTGCCATTTTCTTCTTCAAGGCATCTTCCTGATCCAGGGATTAAACCTGAGTCTCCTGCATTGGCAGGTGGATTCTTTATACTGAGCCATGTGGGAAGCCTAAAATCATGATGCTGCTACTGCTGCTGCTAAGTCACTTCAGTCGGGTCCGACTCTGTGCGACCCCATAGATGGCAGCCCACCAGGCTCCCCCGTTCCTGGGACTCTCCAGGCAAGAACACTGGAGTGGGTTGCCATTTCCTTCTCCAGTGCATGAAAGTGAAAAGTGAAAGTGAAGTTGCTCGGTCGTGTCTGACTCTTCGTGACCCCATGGACTGCAGCCCACCAGGCTCCTCCGTCCATGGGATTTTCCAGGCAAGAGTACTGGAGTGGGGTGCTATCACCTTCTCTGAATCATAATATTGGAGTTCAAATCCTTGCTGTGCACATGTTATTTAAACTCACTACGCCTCATTTTTTCTCATCTGTAAAATGGAGGAGACAATAGAGATATTGTGATGAATGTGAATTAACACATTTAAAGATCTTTCTGTGTTGTCTGGTGCAGAGTATGTACTCAGTAAATGCTATCTGTTATTTTTCTGATATTTCTTAAACTACAGTCTATAAAAGCACATCTGGAAAATGTATGTAATATAAGCAGCATAAAGAATACTTCCTTATCAGGATATCATTGTTATGGCTGTAGTGACCAACTGCAGATGCAAATGTGCAATTGGGTCCCTTTCTCTCATCACATTTGTGGTTGTGGTTAAGGGCTTATTCCTGCTTTTTCCCAAGAAACTGAAACGGTTTTAGCTACCTTTATTTTCTAAGCATTCTAGACTTCATAGTGCAATGGATTTGTTTGAAAAGTAAAATTGAGAAACTGTAAATACTGTTTACCCACTATTTGGTTTAGATGTAATCCCTATTATTTGTACATTTTCCCTAGGAATCAGTGAAAAGATTGAGAATGAACCTGAAGAATGAACCATTAGAAGATGTAATTATAGCCAGTCAGTGGCCGCAGAGAGAGCACTTGATTTTTGTAAAGTTATTTTTCCTTACCATTATTGTATGGCTCCAAGTGAATGGTGATAGTTCTCTCTCACAAGTATTATTTTTAGTTGTAGTTTGAAACTCTTCCGTTTCTACCAGGTGAAACTCTTATGTTTAAATGTTATCATTTTCAATTGAAAAGCCTTCTTTTCAATTTTACTTTACAGATCAACAGCCAAAAATTTTGAAGGTCATCAGCTTTCTGATGGTGGTGATAAGCCATGGCGACAGATGATAAAGTTGCCATCTTAACCGATGATGAAGAGGAACAGAAGAGGAAATACGTGCTTGCCGATCCTTTTAATGGTATTTCCAGGGAGCCAGAACCACCGTCAAACGAAACGCCGTCCCCGTCTGAAACAGCTGCTATTCCTGAGGAGGAAATAGACTGGATAGAGAAACACTGCGTTAAGATAAACAATGATCTTCTCATTTCCAAGGTCTTTTATTTTTTCTTTTACTCTGCATATGGCTCTCTCTACCCCCTTTTGCCTGTGTATTACAAGCAGCTGGGAATGTCACCCAGCCAGAGTGGACTGCTGGTAGGTATTCGATACTTCATTGAATTCTGCAGTGCCCCCTTTTGGGGTGTAGTTGCAGATCGCTTTAAGAAAGGCAAAATCGTCCTCCTCTTTTCTCTTTTGTGTTGGGTTTTATTCAACCTGGGCATCGGATTTGTCAAACCCGCTACCTTGCGATGTGTACCAAAGATCCCCCCAACAGCTCATCCCACCAATTCAAGTCACCCATTCACTGTTCTGCCGACGAATTCCTCCATTGTCTCTTTCATCACCACCTCCCCAAGAATTCGTGAGAAAAGGCACCTGCTTCCTTATGATGGGCCAGTGATGTCAGAAGCGGGGCCCAATGTCACAGAAACTGTCATCTTCCCGACAGCTCCGAACAAGACCGGTGCACCCACTCTGCAGCCTCAGACCGATGAAATTACTGACCATATTGTGACCTTGAACCCAAGCACTGCAACCTCCTCTGCCCCCCCAGGAAATGCAACCAGGGAGACAGCCACTTCCGTGGTCACTACCACCAGGCCTGTACCTTCTGACCGAGTCACTCTAGTTTATGATCAGCAAGAAGTGGAAGCCATATTCTTGGTGGTCTTGGTAGTTGTTGTAATAGGAGAGTTTTTCAGCGCCTCCTCCGTCACGATCGTGGACACAGTAACGCTCCAGTACCTGGGGAAGCACAGAGACCGCTACGGCCTGCAGCGCATGTGGGGCTCGCTGGGCTGGGGCCTGGCCATGCTGTCTGTGGGCATCGGCATCGACTACACCCACATGGACGTGCTCATCGAAGGGAAGGGCTGCAAGCCGCCCGAGTACCGGAACTACCAGATCGTCTTCTTCGTCTTCGGGGTCCTCATGACCATGGCCTTGATTGTTGCTACCCAGTTCCGGTTCCGCTACAGCCACTTCAAAAACAGTGAAAGTAAAGGGAAAGAGGTGGAGATCCCTCAGGTGGAGAGGAACAGCTCCACGGAGTCCTCTGAGGAGACGCCGACCACCAGCAGCCACTCGCGGGCCTTCAGCTTCTGGGACCTGATCAGGCTGCTGTGCAGCGTGCAGTACGGCTCCGTGTTGTTCGTGGCTTGGTTCATGGGTTTCGGGTACGGCTTCGTGTTCACCTTTCTCTACTGGCATTTGGAGGACCTGAATGGAACAACAACTCTCTTTGGGGTCTGTTCAGTCCTGAGCCACGTGTCTGAGCTGACAGCTTATTTTTTTAGTCACAAGCTTATTGAACTGATCGGCCACATCAGGTAAGAGCATGCCTACTGTTGCTGCCCCTCACAGTTGAACTTCACCTTTTCATAGTTTATAGCTCCTTTGAGCATGTTTACGGATATTATAATTTGTGTTGGGGGTAAGGTTTAGGTGGGAGTGGGGGTTTCTGTTGCTCTTTCTCTTTAAAATAGAATCAAAANCAAGAGATGGGAATACCAGACCACCTGACCTGCCTCTTGAGAAATCTGTATGCAGGTTAAGAACTGTACAGTTAGAACAGTACATGGAATAACATACTGTTTCCAAATCTGGAAAGGAGTATGTCAAGGCTGTATATTGTCACCCTGCTTATTTAACTTATATGCAGAGTACATCATGAGAAATGCTGTGCTGAATGAAGCAGAAGCTGGAATCAAGATTGCTGGGAGAAATATCAATAACCTCAGATATGCAGATGGCATCACCCTTATGGCAGAGTGTTGAAGAACTAAAAGCCTCTTGATGAAAGAGAGTAAAAAAGTGGGCTTAAAACTCAACATTCAGGACACGAAGATCATGGCATCTGGTCCCATTACTTTGTGGCAAACAGATGGGGAAACAATGGAAAAAGTGACAGACTTTATTTTCTTGGCTCCAGAATCACTGCAGCCATGAAATTAAAAGACACTTACTCCTTGGAAGAAAAGTTATATCCAATGTAGACATCATATTAAAAAGCAGCGACATTACTTTGCCAACAAGGGTCTGTCTAGTCAAAGCTATGATTTTTCCAGTAATCATGTATGGATATGAAAGTTGTACTATAAAGACTGCTGAGCACTGAAGAATTGATGCTTTTGAATTGTGGTGTTGGAGAAGACTCTTGAGGGTCCTTTTGACTGCAAGGAGATCAAAGCAGTCAATTCTCAAGCATATCAGTCCTGAATATTCATTGGAAGGACTAATGCTGAAGCTGAAGCTTCAGTACTTTGGCCACCTGATGTGCAGAACTAACTCATTAGAAAAGACCCTGATGCTGAGAATGATTGAAGGTGTTAGGAGAACAGTTGACAGAGGATGAGATGGTTGAATGGCATCACTGACTCTGTGGACATGAATTTGAGTAAGCTCCGAGTTGTTGATGGGCAGGGAAGCCTGGCATGCTGCAGTCCATGGGGTCACAAAGTGTCAACAGTCAACTCAGTGACTGAACTGAACTGAGCTAATAGAACTTCTCCATCTTTGAATACAAAGAATATAGTCAGTCTGATTTTGCTATTGACCATCTGGTGATGTCCATGTGTAGAGTCTTCTCTTGTATTATTTAAAATAGGGTGTTTCTGTGCCAGTGCATTCCCTTGGCAAAACCCTGTTAGCCTTTGCTCTGCTTCATTCTATTCTCCAAGGCCATTTTCCCCTGTTACTCCAGGTATCTCTCTACTTCCTAGTTTTGCATTCCAGTCCTCTATAATGAAAAATACATCTTTTTTGGGTGTTCAAGAAGCTCTTGTAGTTCTTCATAGAACTGTCCAACTTCAGCTTCTTCAGCATTAGTTGTTGGGACGTAGACTTGGATTTTTGTGATACTGAATGGTTTGCCTTGGAAACGAACAGAGATCATTCTGTCGTTTTTGAGTTTGTACCCAAGTACTGTATTTCACACTCTTTTGTTGACTATGAGGGCTACTCCATTTCTACTAATGGATTCTTGCCCTCAGTAGTAGATATAATGATCATCTGGGTTAAATTCACCCATTCCAGTCTCTTTTATTTCACTGATTTCTAGAATGTCGACATTCACTCTTGCCATCTCCTGTTGGACCACTTCCAATTTGCCTTGATTCATGGACCTAATATTCCAGGTTCCTATGCAATATTTTTCTTTACAGCATCGGACTTCCATCACCAGTCACTTCCACAATTGGGTTTTATTTTGTCCATCTCTTCATTCTTTCTGGAGTTATTTCTCCACTGTTCTCCAGTAGCATATTGAGCACCTACCGATCTGGGAATTCATCTTTCAGTGGCCTATCTTTTTGCCTTTTCATACTGTTCATGGGACTCTCAAGGCGAAAATACTGAAGTTGTTTGCCATTCCCTTCTCCAGTGGACCACGTTTTGTTAGTACTCTCCACCATGACCCATGTGTATTGGGTGGCCCTACATGGCATGGCTCATGGTTTCCTTGAATTAGACAAGGCTGTGGTCCATGTGATCAGTTTGGTTAGTTTTTTGTGGTTGTGGTTTTCATTCTGTGTACCCTCTGAAGGATAAGGATAAAGGGCTTATGGCAGCTTACTGATGGGGGAGACTGAGGGGAAACTGGGTCTTGTTCTGATGGGTGGGGCCATGCTCAGTAAATCTTTAATCCAATTTTCTGTTGATGGGTGGGGCTGTGTTTCCTCCCTGTTGTTTGACCTGAGGCCAAACTATGGTGGAGGTAATGAAGATAATGGTGGCCTCCTTCAATAGGTCCCATGCCTGTGTTGCTGCACTCAGTGCCCCCAACCCTGCACCAGGCCATCACTGACCCATGCCTCTGCCGGAGACTCCTGGACACTCATGGGCAAGTCTGGGTCAGTCTCTTGTGGGGTCGCTGCTCCTTTCTCCTGGGTCCTAGTGTGTAGAAGGTTTTGCTTGTTCCCTCCAAGAGTCTCTTTTCGCAGACCTGTGTAAGCTCTGGTGCTTCTCTGGTGGCGTTAATGGTGACCTTCTCCAAGAGGGCTTATGCCATTCCCAGGTCTGCTGCACCCAGAACCCCTGCCCCTGAAGCAGGTCACTTCTGACCCATACCACCCATACCTCTGCAGGAGACACGCAAACACAGCCCTAGCTCAGTCTCTGTGGAGTCTGGGTCCTGGTACACACACGGTTTTGTTTGTGCCCTCCAAGAGTCTGTTTCCCCAGTCCTGTGTAAGTTCTTGTGGCTCTGTGATGGGGTTAATGGCGACCTCCTCCAAGAAGGCTTATGCCATACCCAGGTCTGCTGCACCCAGAGCCTCTGCCTCTGTGGCAGGCCACTGCTGACTCGTACCTCCACAGGAGACACTCAGACGCTCAAAGGCAGATCTCAAAGGCAGATCTGGCTCAGTTTCTTAGGAGTCTTCTGGTGCACACAAGGCTTTGTTTGAGTCCTCTGAGCATCTTTGGTGGGTATGGGGTTTGGTTCTAAATGTGATTTCATCCCTCCTGCTGTCTTTCTAGGGCTTCTCTTTTGCCCTTGGATGTGGGGTATATTTTTTTGGTGGGATCCAACATTCTCCTGTCAACAGTTGCTCAGCAGTGAATTGTAATTTTGGAGTTCTTGCAGGAGAAGAAGAGTGCATGTTCTTCTACTCCACCATCTTGCTGTGGAATCTCATACACTGATTATATACCTCTATCAAATCTGAATCGCTTAACTGTTCATTATACTTCATTGTTCAGTTCAGTATGCATCCCAGCTCTCTGCAACCAGTAAATACATTTGTGATGTTGAATTAATGGTATATAAAAGACCTGGGTTGAGCTTACTATTAATATTTCTCTTTCACTTCTGGTAGCAGAAGCAAGGACACACTGATTTGTTGCTGTTGGGCCCTTCCCCTATGCTCTGTCTCCCGTTACCACACAGGGTGACACAGGGTCCCCCTCCATGGTCTGTCTGCTGTTACCACACAGGGTGACCCAGGGGCCTCCCTCCATGCTCTGTCTTCCATTACCACACAGGGTGACACAGGGCCACACAGGGCCCTCCCTCCATGCTGTGTCTCCCATTACCACACAGGGGTGGCCTACACATCAGAATGCTTTCCATGCAAGCCTGGTACCTTTAGTGACAAACCAGGTTCGTTCATCTGCCAAGTGTGTCCCAGAAACACCTATTCTGAGAAGGGAGCCAAAGAATGCATCAGGTGTGATGAGGACTCCCAATTTTCAGGTAAGATGAGTCTCCAGTGTATACTCTTTGATCATTTCTGCTAAAGTTATGTTTGTGGACAGTGTATAGTCATAAGCCAGAAATCACACATACGATGTAATGAAAACGATGGGCCAGAAACCAAAGTCCTGAAATGAATTCATGCTTAGTAGATAAAATAGGACTTCTAATTACTTCTTACCGCAGAAGTTTTCTTTTCATTCCCGTCCTTAATGTTTTCTGTTCCACAACCCTGAGATAGCTGCTTTGGATATGTTTATACTTGCCTAAAAAAATTCATATTGTACTTCTAGATGATTCGTTGGCATGGAGATGTACTTAGAAACTTAATTTGTTCCAGATTTACAACATGCAGTGATAATGGAGGAAATCTAATGTTTTCTTGGAAAGCTATGATATGCTTCTTATGTACCTTGGAAACATTTTATTGCTCTAGGAAAAATAAAAATCCAGGCCTTCATTTGCTCTAGGCCTAACTAGTTCTACCTAAATTCTTCTGGCAAGATTATTTTTACTTTTCACTTGTCTGCTTTTTGTTTGTTTGCTTGTTTTCATGTTTGCCTTTTTTGCAGAGTCACAACATAAATGACTCATTTCTGAAATGCATTCTTGTGTTGTAGAAGAAGGATCCAGCGAGTGTATGGAGCGCCCTCCATGTACATCAAAAGACTATTTCCAGATCCACACTCCATGTGATGAGGAAGGAAAGGTACAGGCTATGTTCAGTCATCTACATCCCTCATTTATCCACCTCTTTTCCTATTTTGAACAGACTACAGGTTGTTCCTTAGTTAAATGAGCAGATATATAGCACATATGTTTAAGTAGCACAGAGGAAATTTAAGAATTTAGACTCCTAAGTCCACCTTTCTGGCTTTGATTTTCACATCTACTGTGTGTTTAAGTAGCACAGAGTAAACTTAAGAATTTAGACTCCTAAGTCCACCTTTCTGGCTTTGGTTTTCCCATCTACTGCTTATTAGGTCTTCCCTGTAGGTAACTCAACCAATAAAGAATCTGCATGCGATGCAGGAGATCAGGGTTTGATCCCTGGGCTGGGAAGTTCCTTTAGAGAAAAAATCCACTCCTAGTATTCTTGCCTGGTAGAGAATTCCATGGACAGAGAAGCCTAGCAGGGTCACATAGGGATCCATGGGATTGCAAAGAGTCAGACATGACGGCGACTAACACACACTGCTTATTAGTGCTATGTTGTGTGCTCTAAGTCTCAGATTTTTTCATCTGTACAGTGGGAATAATATCAGTACTTACTTCATAGGGCTGCCATGAAAACACATGAGATACTCAATGTGAGGTTCCCTAACACAGTGCCTGGTGCATAGTGAGTGCTCAGTCAGTTACTGTTATTATAAACAGTTAAGTTTTTTTAGGAATATTAGTATCAAGAGAGCACAGCCTTAAAATGTGTTCTGTGACTCACAGAATGAAGATAATGTTTAACTTCTCTTTAATTATTTGGTTACTCAGTAAGTTCAGTCAAGCAGCCATAGGCTGATGCAGTTATGGCAGATTGCTGTGTAATTGCATTTAGAAAATGCAAATTAATTACCATATAAATGGTACTTAGCCAGAGGAAGGATACAAACCCAAACTCTGCAGTTGACCTGCCATTATCTTAATTAAAAAGTTAGCCTTACCAGTCTATGTTAGTAGGAGAAACTGAGATTAAGATGGCTGTGATGCAGCATTCTTTGTGTGTGTTTGCATCTTTGAAATAATGATGTTGATTTTTGTCCTTAGGTTCTAATCTGTAATTTTTATATTTGTATAATTGTTCATCTTACCCTTAGTCCTTAAGCTTTTTAAATTTACTTTCCAATACTTAAGACAAAGTACATTCTTATATTTACAGTATAGCAAGTACTTAGAATAGGTCAAAGGAAGGACAGTTTAAATTATGGACATTTTCATTTAGAAGTGCATCTATTAATTTCAATCAGAAGAGTAACGTTAACAGCTTTTAAAGAACAAGGATTTATGAAGTATGAACTATGATGTTGAATGTCCTTTAATGGCCAAATAAGAGCTATTTCTATTTAGAAAATATATGCGGAGAGCCATTGCATGCTAAGTCACTTCAGTCGTGTATGACCCTTTGTGGCCCTATGGACTGTAGCCCGCCAGGCTTCTCTGTCTATGGGTGTTCTCCAGGCAAGAATACTGGAGTGGGTTTCTGTGCCTTCCTCCATTAAGGTGGGTTGAAAGTAATTTGGAATAATGTTTCTTTAGTTAAACTTTTCTTGGCTGAACTTTCTTTTATGATGAGTAAGGCAAATTAAATTTATTTTATGTTCAGTTCAGTCACTCTGTCGTGTCCGACTCCTTGCTACCCCATGGACTGCAGCAGGCCAGGTTTTCCTGTCTATCACCAACTCCCAGAGCTTACTCAGACTCATGTCCACTGAGTCAGTGATGCCATCCAACCATCTCATCCTCTGTTGTCCCCTTATCCTCCTGCCTTCAATCTTTCCCAGCAACAGGGTCTTTTCCAGTGAGTCAGTTCTTTGCATCAGTTGGCCAAAGTATTGGAGTTTCAGCTTCAGCATCTTTCCAATGAATATTCAGGCCTGATTTCCTTTAGGATTGACTGTTTTGATCTACTTGTTGTCCAAGGGACTCTCAAGAGTCTTCTTCAACACCACAGTTCAAAAGCATCAATTCTTCAGCTCTCAGCTTTCTTTATAGTCCACCTCTCACATCCATACATTACTGGAAAAGCCATAGCTTTGACTAGATGGACCTTTGTTGGCAAAGTAATGTGTATACTTTTTAATATGCTGTCTAGGTTGGTCATAGCTTTTCTTCCAAGGTGCAAGCATCTTTTAATTTCATGGCTGCAATCTCCATCTGCAGTGATTTTGGAGCCCAAGAAAATAAAGTCTGTCACTGTTTCCATTGTTTCCCCATCTATTTGCCATGAAGTGATGGGACCAGACATCATGATCTTCGTTTTCTGAATGTTGAATTTTAAGCAAACTTTTTCACTCTTCTCTTTCACTTTCATCAAGAGGCTCTTTAGTTCTTCTTCACTTGCTGCCCATAAGGATGGTGTCATCTGCATATCTGAGGTTATTGATATTTCTCCCAGCAATCTTGATTCCAGCTTGTGCTTTATTCAGCCTGGCATTTGGCATGATGTACTCTGCATGGCCGAGTGGCTCAAAGGTTAAAGTGTCTGCCTGGAATGCGGGAGACCCGGGTTCGATCCCTGGGTTGGGAAGATCCCCTGGAGAAGGAAATGGCAACCCACTCCAGTACTCTTGCCTGGAGAATACCATGGAGGGTGGAGCCTGGTAGGCTACAGTCCATG
>SJYV01043533.1:0-15655 GCA_006410875.1 Neotragus pygmaeus | reverse complement strand
TCTTTCACTTTCATCAAGAGGCTCTTTAGTTCTTCTTCACTTGCTGCCCATAAGGATGGTGTCATCTGCATATCTGAGGTTATTGATATTTCTCCCAGCAATCTTGATTCCAGCTTGTGCTTTATTCAGCCTGGCATTTGGCATGATGTACTCTGCATGGCCGAGTGGCTCAAAGGTTAAAGTGTCTGCCTGGAATGCGGGAGACCCGGGTTCGATCCCTGGGTTGGGAAGATCCCCTGGAGAAGGAAATGGCAACCCACTCCAGTACTCTTGCCTGGAGAATACCATGGAGGGTGGAGCCTGGTAGGCTACAGTCCATGGGGTCGCAAAGAGTCGGACACGACTGAGCGACTTTACTTACTTACTCTGCATATAAGTTAAATGAGCAGGGTGATAATATACTGCCTTGACATATTCCTTTCCTGTTTTGGAACCAGTCTGTTGTTCCATGTCCAGTTCTAGCTGTTGCTTCTTGACTTGCATACAGATTTCTCAGGAGGCAGGTCTGGTGGTCTGGTATTCCCATCTCTTGAAGAATTTTCCATAATTTTTTGTGATCCACACAGTGAAAGGCTTTGGTGTAATCAATAAAGAGGAAATAGATGTTTTTCTGGAAGTCTCTTGCTTTTTTGATGATCTAACAGTTGTTGGCAATTTGATCTCTGGTTCCTCTGCCTTTTCTGAATCCAGCTTGAACATCTGGAAGTTCCTGGTTCATGTACGGTTGAAGCCTGGCTTGGAGAATTTTGAGCATAACTTTGCTTGTGTGAAAGATGAGTGCAATTGTGCGGTGGTTTGAACATTCTTTGGCTTTTGAATGAAGACTGATCTTTTCCAGGCCTGTGGCCACTGTTGAATTTTCCAAATTTGATGGCATATTGAGTGCAGCACTTTCAGAGCATCATCTTTTTGGATTTCAAATAGCTCAGCTGGAATTCAATCATTTCCACTAGCTTTATTTGTAGTGATGCTTCCTAAGGCCCACTTGACTTCACATTCCAGGATGTCTGGCTCTAGGTAAGTGATCACACCATCATGTGATCATATCACTTCACTTCACATCACATCACATCACATCACTTCATTATCTGGGTCATGAAGATCTTTTTTTGTACAGTTTTTCTATGTATTCTTGCCACCTCTTCTTAATATCTTCAGCTTCTGTTAGGTCCATATCATTTCTGTCCTTTATTGTGCCCATCTTTGCATGAAATTTTCCCTTTACATCTCTAATTTTCTTGAAGAGGTCTCTACTCTTTCCCATTTTATTGTTTTCCTCTATTTCTTTAAAATGATCACTGAGGAAGGCTTTCTTATCTCTCCATGCTATTCTTTGGAACTCTAGTCTTTAATTAAACTGTAAAGAAGGCTGAGAACTGAAGAATTGATGCTGTTGAACTGTGGTGCTGGAGAAGATCTTGAGAGTCCCCTGAACTGTGTGGAGATCAAGCCAGTCAGTCCTAAAGGAAATCAACCCTGAATATTCATTGGAAGGACTGATGCTGAAGCTGAATCTCCAATATTTTGGCCACCTAATGTGAAGAGCTGACTCATTAGAAAAGACCCTGATGCTGAAGAAGATTGAAGGCAGGAGGAGAAGGGGATTGGGAGATGACGAGATAGTTGGATGTCACCACTGACCCAGTGCACATGAATTTGAGCAAGCTCCGGGTAATGGTGAAGGACAGGGAGGCCTCGTGTGCTGCTGTCTATGCGGTTGCAAAGAGCTGGACATGACTGAGAATTTGTGCTTTTGAGCTGTGGTGTTGGAGAAGACTTGAGAGTCCCTTGGACTGCAAGGAGATCCAACCAGCCCATCCTAAAGGAGATCAGTCCTGGGTGTTCACTGGAAGGACTGATGTTGAAGCTGAAACTCCAATACTTGGCCACTTGATGCAAAGAGCTGACTCTTTGAAAAGACCCTGATGCTGGGAAAGATTGAGGGCAGGAGGACAAGGGGACAACAGAGGACGAGATGGTTGGATGGCATCATCCACTCAAGAACATGGGTTTGGGTGGATTCCAGGAGTTGGTAATGGACAGGGAGGCCTGGTGTGCTGTGGTTCATGGGGTCACAAAGAATTGGAATGACTGAGCGACTGAACTAAACTGAGCACTGAACAGCAATAAAAACATTACTGAAGCATGAATGAATAAGATCTAGTATACAAATGGATCTTGTTTTTGCTATAATAAAAATATTCAAAAATCATGTTTTTATTATGTCAGTGAGTAATGATGTCGGTGAATAGAATGATGAAACCTAATTGGCCTGTGCTTAAAGAAGGTGTGCTGCAATTCACGGGGTCTCAAAGAGTCGGACACAACTGAGCGACTGAACTGCACTAAAGTAGAGTGACATATTAAATATAGAATGTACACGTGCACATACATGCATACACACACATGTATGGGCACATATGTACACCCACAGGCATATTGTGTACACAGATACACACGAATTATGCTCTTTTTGTGTTCTTGATATATAGCAAAACGGTGTACCAGCACTCCATAAACTCAGTGATTCTTTTTTAAAAATTTCAATTGGCATATAGTTGATTTACAATCTTGTATTAGTTTCTGCTACACAGTAAAGTGAATCAGTTATACATATACATATATCCACTCTTTATTCTTTTCCCAGATAGGTCATTACAGAGTACTGAGTAGAATTCCCTGTGCCATACTGTAGGTCCTTGTTAATTATCTCTTTTATATCACCGATTCTTTAAAAACTGATTTAAGTCTTACTTTAAGAGAGAGGTTTCTAGCTTCAGAAGTGAACAAAAAGCGGTGGGAACTTAATTGGATCACATATATAGTGAAGACATGTCTATTATACACATCCCTTCGAATATCTTCTAATTTTATTACATCTTTGTTTGTTCTGGTTTCATCTGTTTGAGTTGCTCATTCTTGCTTTGAGTAGCCCGGCAGTTTGCTGGTGGCTTAAAGATGCTTCCCCAGGCCTTCGTCGGCTGTCGTTTGACTCTCACTGTCCTGTCGTGCTCTTCGGGATCTTGTTATCCCCTTGCTTGGAGAGCACCATCACGGGAAGTGGCTCTGGAGGTATACAGATTTTGAACATTATAATTCATGTGACACAGGAATGTTCAAGTTTTTGAAGCTTAGTTATTTGCTTGCTTCCTGCCTATCAGTTCAGTTCAGTCGCTCAGTCATGTTCGACTTTGCAACCCCATGAACCTCAGCACGCCAGGCCTCCCTGTCCATCACCAACTCCTGCAGTTTACCCAAACCCATGTCCCTTGAGTCAGGGATGCCATCCAACCATCTCATCCTCTGTCGTCCCCTTCTCCTGCCCTCAACCTTTCCCAGCATCAGTCTTTTCCAATGAGTCAGCTCTTCGCATCAGGTGGCCAAAGTACTGGAGTTTCAGCTTCAACATCAGTCCTTCCAATGAACACCCAGGACTGATCTCCTTTAGGATGGACTGGTTGGATCTCCTTGCAGTCCAAGGGACTCTCAAGTGTCTTCTCCAACACCACAGTTCAAAAGCACCAATTCTTCGGTGCTCAGCTTTCTTTATAGTCCAACTCTCACATCCTTATATGACCACTGGAAAAACCATAGCCTTGACTAGACAGACCTTTGTTGACAAAGTAATGTCTCTGCTTTTTAGTATGCTGCCTGCCTATAGGGTGCACTTTTAAGGAAAATTTTAATTGGTAACTGGAACCATTCTAATCCTGATTAATAGACTCTCATTCACATCATGAAAAATATGGAGCGTCTACTCATTCCCTCATTCATTCAGTGAATCTTTACTGAGCACTGGTTATATGCAGAGTGCTGAGTAATGAGGGCAGAGTCAAGTAAGGACGGACAGAAGAAGATACATGTCTCCATAGACTCCAGAGCAGTTGTTGTTCAGCTTTGGTCAACATCAGACTCCCCTGGAGGTTCCTGTCCCAGATTTTCTATTTCAGTAGATCCAGGGCATGGCCTGAGAATGTACATTTCTAAGAAGTTCCCAGGTAATTCTGACTCTGCTGGTCCAAGATCTCAGCAATTTGGGAACGTCTGGTCTAGACTTTAGAAAAAGAAATAATCTGTCATAGAAAATGAGTCACTATTTCTGATTGTTATTAGTGCAATAGGAGAGAAGTCTGAGCTTTTGGGTGCTCTGACCAAATAAGGGAAGGCTTCAGAGGTATGTAAAACCTGGGTGAAATGTTTATAAAAAAATCTATAAAATCAAATGTTTTACATATAGTTCTTAAACTAGCCATATATACACTAATTGTATCATTTGGTCCACAGCTCTCTATCTTATCCACAGGGAGATAATGAGAAGTTCTATCAAATATTTTGTTAATATTAAAAGATGCCCTCTCTTGAGGAATACTTGTCTGTTATCCAGTCAACTAGTCAACATTCTTTTGGGCTCAAATCTCAAGCACTGAATCTTTGCATGTGTTTGTATACCGCTATATAGGTGTACCTCATGCAACATTTGTAAAATGTGGGTTCTAAGCAACCTTTAAAAAACAAAACACATGTGAAAATTTCAAGTTCACTCACTGCTGTGAAAGCATGCCTACTCTAGCACTTGCTTATGTCATGAGTTGTATCCAGTGCAACTCCCTACTCTCACCCCCACATCTGGTCACACTCAGGCTCCATACCATGTCAGTCTGGCTTCTGTAGTTGGAGATAATTATGAAATCAATGTATTGAATTTAAAAAATACTTTTCAGAATTTGAGTGGGAACAGGCAGGGTAGGAGTCCCTTGACTCATGTGACTGGGGAAGTTATCACAGAGCAAACAGTTTTACCAAGCCTTTCTTTTGCTCTTCTCACTGATATTCTTGGCTCAGTTTGATTTCCTTCTCAGATAGCTTCTCTCTTTGGTGCCAAATACACTCTGATATCTCCATTCCAGCCACTATCATCCTTACAGAATTTGATCAAAGGAGGGCTGAACAAAGTTTCTGAAAATACTGGCCCTGACTGAATCTTGAGCCCATCTCAGACCAGACATTCTGTCCAGTAGTGTGAGCTACTCTGGTTATACTGCTTAGTTCACCTGCTCATCTCTATGGCTGGAAAGGCTAGACCATGCGGCTCCCAGTTCCTTTCATCACCACACAAGTTAGTTCCAAAAGAGAAAGAGATACTGTCTGTTAGCACAATAAAATGAGAGTGATTCTGCATAGATTCCAGAACACATCACTCTTAAATAATGTAGATCTGGCAAGATTGTCTTGAAATCCTGGGAATTCCCACAGATTTTGTACATACCTCTTTTTGATACTTGTGTGATGATCAACATTTGCAATACTTTGATATGGTTTTCAGTCGCTAAGTCATGTCCAACTCTTTGCAACCCCATGGACTGCAGCACTGCAGGCTTCCCTGTCCTCCACTATTGCTCGGAGTTTGTTCAAGTTAATGTCCATTGAGTTGGTGATGCTATCCAACCATCTCATTCTCTGCCACTGTCTTCTCCTTTTGCCTTCAGTCTTTCCCAGCATCAGGGTCTTTTCCAGTGAGTCAGCTACTCACACCAGGTGGTCAAAGTATTGGAGTTTCAGTATCAGTCCTTCCAAAATATTCAGAGTTGATTTTCTTTAGGATTGACCAGTGTGATCTCCTTGCAGTCCATGGCACTCTCTAGAGTCTTTGATATGAGATCACTTTATTGCAAATACTTGTAAAGATGACTGTTTCCTTCACCAAACTCTCTGCTTCCCATAGACAGAAACATGTTCTTAATTATTAAAAAAAAAATAAAAATTTTAGGTCTAGCAGAGTACACAGAATGCAGAAGGTAGTGAATTATCTTTTGAATGAATAAATGAATGAGAGAATTAGTAAGTGAATGTATGATTAACACAGTTAGAGTGTTGTGTTCTGTCCTCTGTAGAGGCTTGAGGAAATTTTGACAAAATGGGAAGACTCCAGAGAAAAGAAGTAGATAACTACTTCATATGAAATATTATTGGAATTACTAGAAATATTTTTTTTCAGATTGGAGGAAAGACCCCATCGAATGGTGGACTGGTGATCATCTTTCTGATGTTTCCTACTAGTCCAAAAGAGATTTGATCAAAGAGATTTTGTGTGGAGGAGCTGGAAGGCCTTGAGCAAATACTGAAAATGTATTTGCTCCACTCATAAGGAAGGTTGGAAGCTAGAATGGGCATAACAAAGGGTTATGAGCATTCACTGACTGCCTAAGGCTGGGAATGGATAATGAAGGGTCATACACCCAGCCTTGAGGCGTTCGAAGGCTTCCTTCTGACCACCTGTTTCTGAGAGCAAGGACTGTTGTTTCATGATAAGATTACCTTTAGAGTTTCGCCAAAGCTATGTTATGGCTTGGACAGTGGGAACTGTATTTTATGCTTAAGTGCTTTGATGTTTATCTGAAATGGCTACGTACAAGTCTGTCTTATGCTCTATTCCCTGAAAATTATAAAATTACACAATTGGATAATAAACTTTGTCAGTCCACTAGAGGCTGTCCCTGAATGTCCTTTTCGGAGTGTGGTTCTCCGAGCCTTACACTTTGAATAACCATGACATTTCATGTTTCTCTTGGAAATGATGATGATGATAATAGTAATAGTAGTGATAATGTTAATAGCAGAAGCAGGTGTCATTTACATATTTATCTACATGCTTGCTCTGTGTGTATATTCAAGCATTGCTTCCAGTTCTTTTTTCAACAGCTGTGTAACTGGACTTTAGTATACCCAGTTTGAAAATGAGAAAACTGAGGCTTAATGAGATTAAATAATTTTTCTAAGGTCATAGCTATTTGTGGCTATGTCTTAAGACTAGAATTCTAATCAACTCTGTTGTTTTCCAAATCTGATGCTTTTGTATCCTCTTCATATATTTTCTTTTTATGTTATAGTAGTTTGTAAATCTTTCTCTTACAAACAGAGGTTTGTAAACCTCTTTCAGAACAGTTTGTCTTACTAATATTTAAATTTCCTACAATGCTTTCTTCTACATGTAGTAGATACTTAGTAAGAATTTCCTGAATAGTAAGTTTAAGCATTTGAAAGGAAGTCTTAGAATAAAAAGCAAGTGGAATGTACTTGGAGCCTTTGTTTCTTAATTAGGATGATGGAAAAACAACGTGGCATTTTTCAGTGACTAGGGATTTCTGAATTTAAAAATTTCACAAGTCTTCTTTAACATCTTTACTTAAAAGAAAGCTTTACTGAGATGTAATTATCATACCATAAGGTCGTCCATGTATAGTGTCGATTCAGTTTTTTATTATTATTATATTTAATTTTAGAACATTTTCTTACCTAAAGCCCCAGCTAGAACCTTCAGGACAATGTTAGATCCCCATGGTGTCTTCCACATAATGGAAGAATAGGACCCAGGCTTTAAAGCATTTAGGGAGGAGACAGGGAGGAAATGACAAGGAAAAGCAGCAGCAGAGGCTTCATAAAAAAGGAATCCTAGTGAATGTTGATGCATAGAAGTGTGGGCTGAGGACCAGCTTAGAGCATTTGTGGGTGTTGAGCCCGACCTTGAAGGAGGAGTCTTTCACACCTTGGCAGAATGGTGTGCTTCTAAGAGAAGTGGTGATAAGTGCCCAGTGGTTTGCAGCTGGAGGGAATCAAGGTTTGGGAGAGGCAGAGAGGTGAGTGATAGACTGCCTGCCTGAATACTTTTGAGTTAGAACATCAGGACGCACACAGCTGTTACTGGAGTGGCAATCAGTAAATCCTTTTAAATCATATTTAATTTAGCTTAGATGAGTTGTCAGTCTGCAAAGGGTTTGGTGGGTTTGTGCAGAGACTTCCAAAGGGAGAAAGCTGTCAACCGTGAACAAACCCAGTCTCAAATCTGAATGGTATTTTTATGTGAAAACCAGCTTCCAATTGATACCTCCGATGCGTCTCTTTAAAACACATTTTGCTCATGCTTAATATAAGTATACACAGATCTTACAGCTCTTCTGTAGCCTTAATGGCAATCTGCTAAGTTTTGCTCTATTAGGGTTTTAGTTTCATAAAGCATTTCATAATTTTATCTCAACTTGCCAAAGAATGAGTTGATTGTTGGTTTTTCACCTGCACTGTGAGCCGTCTGGTACTAAATATCATTAATATTAATCATTATCTTTCCCCAGTCAGCCAGACTTGAAAGCATCTGTCCGCATTAGAGAGGCACAGAATCAATCTGCATGTAAAGCAAGAGGCTTTGCAAATAAAACTTTTACTACAGAGCATTTGCAATTTGACTTCCAAGTGTTTAAAGGTGGTGCACATTTTCTAAATTTTAAACATATACTGTGCTTGGTTTGAAAATCATGTGGTTAGGGAGTTTGTCTAAAATCAATAAAAAATGTTTTATTATTTTTACCTTCACCAAACCAACTCTCCTTGGCTAGTGCTAGTTTACCATTTCCTAGCTGTGTATGACTTTGAGGCTCTTATCTGAAGTTTCCTCATTTACAAACTTGTGCATAATATAACTGAGCTCCTGAAATGGTGGGGCAGATTGCACAATGCCTCCAGGATGAGCCTTCAGTGCACAGCCTCAGCACCATACCCACTCGCATATGGGAGCCGTCTCTTCCCAACAGTGCAATACCTCACACATAACTGATTGCAGTTTTAGTTAATGTCAAAATAAATCAGCAAATTTGTGAACTGATCATCATTAGAGACTTGTTTTCTATACTTATTAAGCCAGACTTTAAAAAAGAGAATCCCCCAAACAATGTGTTTATTTGCTACATTCTCTGAATTTTATATTGTCTTTCTCAGAGGAACTGAGAGCTCCTGTTGGATACAGAATCTAATTAATTTTTTCAGCTATTTAGGAAACTTAGCAAGAAAAGTAATCATTTTTGCAGATGGTGAGAAAGGCGGATGGTTGAAGTGGCTGGTTAAGCTGTATCATGACATAGGCCATTAATGTAGAATTGTAAAAAAAAAAAAAACACCCAAACAACAGTTATTTATAATTCTGTTGAGACATCTAGTTTTCAAACTATGTTCTTAAGTAGCCTTCATCAGATAAGGTAATTTATTAATATTTGAGAATAAAATTGAGTGGCCTCAAGGGCTTACTATATATGAGTTATTATTAACTGGGAATAACTATAGAGAGTTGTCTTTAATTTTGATTCTCCTGCTTCAATATTAGACTTATCATTGCTTTCAAGGAGAAATGGTACTTTCAGCTGAACATATGAAATAAATTTTAGTCTATTTTTAAAAAGCATGTTCAGCTATGAAAGAACTTGAGTGATTTTTCTCTTTGCATGTAGACTGCCTTTTCTATTTTTTCGCTGAGCATATACATTTTGTTTTGAAATGGCTAACTCACTTAATGTTTCTTTCTAGTTCCAAAAGATAAGAATTTTATAATCACAAATTTCTGGGTTTGGCCGACTTGTAGCTACTTAGTTGTATTTTGTTTTATTTTTGGGTACGTGCATGTATGAGAAGAAAAGTTTAAAAGACTACCCTCCATGAAGGTAGAGGAGATCTTAATCCTGTCATTTAGAACACAGGTGACAGGGCCTAGAAGCCTCAGGAGGAAATAATTTGGCTACGGCTCTTGTAGTCTAACCTTAGGTTATTTGGAAAGACTTAGAGAACCAGACTCAAAGACCCAGTGTATGAAATAATGGGATTGAAATGTGAAGCTAGAGATATTCAACTAAAAAAGTAACTTTTTTGTTTTATCATAACTAAGTGCAAAGCAAGATGATGTGGGCTGTAGAAAGGGGAAAGGAAGAGAGTAGTGAGGGGTGGGTTTCAACACAAGGAAGATAGTCTACAGAGAAACTTAGGGCATTTATGGAATAAAGTGAACAAGTGGCTAGAAGAGTAAGAGTTGCAGTCATGTTCTGTATGTTTTAAAGAGGACTTTCATCATGATGCCCCGTGTATGTGAGGTAAGGTCTTTGCAGCTTAGCATAAAACCATTTGGAGGTAACTGTCATTTTCCCACCAAAGTGTTTTTTTCTGTCTCATTTTGTTATTGAAGTTTTAGATTCTCTTCAGCTGGCCCTCTGTTTTATCACTATTTGGACCTTACCTAGACTGTCAGTTTAACATTTTTGTTATTGGAAGTTTAAAGCAAATAAAACATGTTACAGGACCTGCAAGTTTTGTTTTGTTTTTTTTTTTCTTTTTCTTTTGCAGACACAGATAATGTACAAGTGGATAGAGCCCAAAATCTGCCGAGAGGATCTCACGGATGCTATTAGGTTGCCCCCTTCTGGAGAAAAGAAGGATTGCCCACCTTGCAACCCTGGGTTTTATAACAATGGATCATCTTCCTGCCATCCCTGCCCTCCTGGAACATTTTCGGATGGAACAAAGGGTATGGGATATCAATTGGCCCAAGAATTGGACCTTTAGTAAAATAAACTTGTTGGGTCACATTGACATTGTCCTGAATTGCTTTTATGGAAAATTCCTTAAAACATAATTTTCTTATCGCACAGGCTGAAGAAGAGTTAAGAAATATAAGGGAATTATGAGACTGCAGTGGTTTATTCGGTATAGCAAGGAATAGTTTTTTAATGGCATTTCGTGTAACATACATCCTCTTAATGGGATGATGCTTTGGATATTTTTAAGAGAATTCCACTAATTTAAATGATTAAGGATAAGCGCTCCTTTTCCAGTGTGTGTGTGCACACAAACATTGATGTAAGCATAAAATACAACTCCTGTTTCAACTGGAGTAATCACATTTTATACCATAATAATAGAAAAAATTGATTATTTTGATCAGATAGCAATTAAATAGTTCCTAAGTAGGTTGTTTCAATGTGTACATTTGGGAAAAACTTAACAATATTAAAGAAAAATGGTTACAGAATTTGTTTTAATTTTATTAGATAAAGATTACAATGCATTATTGTTGTAGATACCTTACTTGAGTATAGCCATGCTGTATGGCTTAATACCCAGAGCCTTTGAGAGCATAAAAAGCAGTTGAATTGATGTGTTCAAATCTGCTTGCTGCAGGCTATCAATAGTATGATGTATCCACTAATTTGAATTCAGTTTTCTCATTTATAAAATTGCAGAGAATAATATCTAGCTCACCATCATTGAGAAGTTATATGAAAATGTCTCATGTAGTACTTCAGTACCAGAAAATGCTTGCTTAATAAACAAAGTCTCTCTCTTCCCTTCTTTTACTGATGTGGTAATGCAGAGAGTCTTGGCTACATGAAAACAATGGTTGTAAAAGACTCTTTATTTCAATGTTGCAGATTTAAATATTAATTTAAATAAGGTTTGTTTATAAATCTGACTCTTTCCACACTCCTCAGCTCCTGTTATCACTTTTCAGTATAGCCTATATTTTGAATTTCAAGTCATCAGTCCATAATTAAGTGATATGATGTTTTGTTAAGTTTAGTAACTAATAGAAAGGATATAATATTTCTTTCTTTATGAAGTGGAGGAAACTGATTCTAAAATCACATGTAAGAGAAGTTGTTTCAGAGTTACCTTATGCAAGTTTTTAATTTCTTATACGTGTTATACATGTTTGTAAACATGGTCATAGACTCCATAGGAAGAGGAGTAAAAGATGATTTAACCCTCCTCAAGCTCCGTGCTCAGCCAGAAAACCAAACCAGGCAGTATAATTCAGTATAAGCAGTTACGCCCAGAAATGAAAGAAATTATTTTAGAAGAGTTTGTGTTCATTTCCTTTTTCATGTTAGTCAAGTATATGTATACTCTACCCAGAATTATTTTTCTTTCAGACCACTCTTGAAAAAGTTATTAATTCTTAAGAGCTTTACTCTCTCTCCTTACTATTTGCCTCCCTGACGATTAAAGTTTAGTAGTGCTTGGAACAGAGGAAGAGGAAATTAACCAGATGTGACATCATTGTAATTCTCTGTCCCACTTATCTCTTGCAGAATGTAGACCTTGTCCAGCAGGAACGGAGCCTGCACTCGGGTTTGAATATAAATGGTGGAATGTACTTCCTGGCAACATGAAAACCTCCTGTTTCAATGTTGGGAATTCAAAGTGTGACGGCATGAATGGTGAGTTCAGAATCAGCCTTCTCAATGTATTTTGGTGGGAGTGTCTCTTGGACTCACTTGTGTAAAAACACACTAAATATTGGTATGAGGAACCTTAATCTTGTCTCTTGGCTACTTGTCTTCCCAGACCTCACATAAAAATAGTTAATTCAGTGCCACAGCTACATGACTGTCCTATAAGAATATAAACTATTTTGTATTTTTGGAGTCAGTTTTGAAATAGATATTGAGGATCACCATTTATGGCTGTTTATTTAGATTACTAAGGGAGGCAGTGAAACTTATGTTGTTTTTTTGGACGGATCATAGTGTATACATACCACTTTATGAAAGTGTTCTGCCTGGTTTGGTTTTCTGGCTCAGCACTGAGCTCGGGGAGGGTTAAATCATCTCTTACTCTTCTTCCTATGGAGTCTATGACCGTGTTTACAAACATGTATCAACCTCACTTACTGGAAACTTGGAAACATGGCTGAACTCTATAGGATGATTGCTGAATTTTATTTGTTCTTGCATTTTAGTGAGCGTGCACTTCGTTATTCTGCAATATTTGTTGTTTGAATGAATGACAATATCTCTGTGTGTTTTTAAACTTGACGCTAGATATAGATGTTACGGATACTAAAATGTGCTCTTTACTTTTACAAGTTTACTGGTATTTTTTATCAGTTCAGTTTTTCTCAATACTGTAGTTAATCACTGGGAAAATGCTATTTAATCACATCTGTTTTACATCAGCACCTATCCAAAATAAACAGATTTGAAATGTGGGGAGTAAGGTGTACACATGAGTACTCAGGTTGACAAATCCTATGTCCTTGAATAATTTTGGTTAAACAGATGCATGAAGGAAACCTTTATATATAAAGAACATTATGGAACAGTACTCTTTATCACCTAATAATCCCACTTCTGGGATTTTTTCCTAAAGGAGAAGAAGAAATTACATAGTAATTATTACCTGACTATAGGATTTATGTTCTAAAATTATCCTGTGGTTGGGGAAGTTTGAAATATTGCAAAAATAAGAAGGAGAATGTATTGATGAAAGCATTGGTACATCTGTGTGTGCATGCACTTACTAGTGAAAATTATCTGAAACATTAACTTTTTTAAAGAAGTTACTCTTAGTCTAAATTTCATGACAATATTTGATGTAGCCACTTGCTTACTCATTCACTTGTTGTTTAGTTGTTAAATCATGTCCAACTCTTTTGCCACCCCATGGACTGTAGCCTGCCAGCCTCTTCTGTCCATGGGATTTCCCAGGCAGGAATACTGCAGTGGATGCCATTTTCTTCTTTGGGGATCTTCCCAACCCAGGGATCTAACCCACGTCTCCTACATTGGCAGGTGGATTCTTTATCATTGAGCCACCAGGGAAGGCTTCTCCATCACTCAGAGGCTATAATTTAAAATTTTGCTGATTTTCTGAAATGTTCAAATATTAATTTAAGTATACATCTCTGCAATATTAGCATGTGATACTGAAATAGCAAACAGTAAGTAAAAGATGCAAAGATAAAAGGTGATTATAATTTTATGACTGGTGGTTCAGTAAATAGCCTCGAGGAAAGCAGTGCTCAGAATAATGAGGATCAAAGTGAGAGGCCCAGGGTAAGTTGTCTCGTGAGGTCATTACTGCATCATGGAATTAAAGCGGATGTGCTTTGACCAACTTGACTGTGTGACTTGAAGTACTTTGAGGTTCTTTTGTATGCTCAGCTGGAATTTCCCGTGGTTGTGGAACAGGTATGTGTAAGTACATCTTTATGTACTGGAATTTTGCCCAAGAGGAATTTAGAGTTGTAAACAAATTAGTGTTTATTCACAAAGCTTTCATTGAGCATTATCTCTAATAACAATATGATAATGTTTATAAAAGTCATGCTGTACTAATTGGATGAAATGTTATGTAATCATTAAAAATGCCAGCCATATGGAAAACAATTTGGCAGTATTTCAGACAGTTTGAATGATCCCGTTCTCTAACCCAGTAATTTCACGCCTGGGAATTTACACCAAGGAAACTGTGTGATGTAAAGAAAGAAATTATGCACAGATATGCTAATTTTAGTATTATTTATGAGAGTCAAAAATATGAGAAAACAAAGTTTTCAACATGGGGTATGATTAAATAAAATGATGATATAACCTTATAGCATATTGTTAACTCTTTAACACTAGATGTAACAAACATTTTTAATGGGAAAGTATTTTTGAATAATGATTATTAGAAAAATGAGAAGATAATGCCAAGTGAAAAAAAAATAGATTATACAATAAAACCTAAGGTATATTTTAAAGAAAATTATGCACTAGATAAAGAGTGAAAAGAAATACTGTGAAATGTTGTTCATTACTTGGGCTGGGAGGTTTCTGAGAAGTTTGAATTACTTCATTTTTTTCATTTAGTCCACTGTATTTAATAAATATTCCTCATGTATTCACATTGCTTTCAGAATCAGAGTAACAGTACAAAATATTGGCTTTAAAAAATATATTTATTTGACCCAGTAGTTCTGATAGCTTACAGTGAATAATGTTGGATTTGTGATCTCCAAAGAAGATTTAGCTTTGGAATGAGGCTTGATCACTCAAGAGCTTTTGTGTATTGAAGTTTTATTAAAGTGAAAAAAGGGACAGAGAAAGCTTCTGACATAGACATCAGAAGGGGGATGGAGCCTGCCCCCACTCACTAGTCTTATCAAGACCTTACATACTTTTCAGACCCACTCCCACAACATACATTTTAAGATAACAGGATTAGTCAGAAGGTTCTCAAGGAGAAACATGTCCTCAAGTAGGATACATTGTTGTTATATAATCACTGGTACAGAGTTTAAGGAAAAACATATCCTTGAGCAAGATGAGNATACATTTTAAGATAACAGGATTAGTCAGAAGGTTCTCAAGGAGAAACATGTCCTCAAGTAGGATACATTGTTGTTATATAATCACTGGTACAGAGTTTAAGGAAAAACATATCCTTGAGCAAGATGAGTTGTTTTGTTGTGCAATTATTAGCTCTGGGCTTAAAGAAAAAAACATATGGCCTTTTTCTCCTCCTTGAGAGCCCCAGACCCCTTTCTCCTCTCCAGGGCCCTGGACCCCTTCCTCCTTGAGGGCTACAGACTACTACTTATCAACCTACCTAGGAATTAATTCTCTCAGTTCTTTTATTGGGATTCTTTTCTAGAAAAATATAGAAAAGCTTTACCAAAAATATATTAATTATAGTGTCACTTAAACTAGTTAAAAAAGCTAAAACAATCCAAATGGTTACACTGGATGTATGGTCAGCAGGAGGTAAGTCCTGTAGTGGGAGTGATTTCTTACATTATGAGAATTAGTTATATCTGTCTACATGATAAACTATCAACTCAGTCATTAGCATGTTGGTGAACCATTTATACATAAAAATGCTTATGTAATAATGTTAGTCTATAAAACTGTTATGCCCGAAGTCCGAGTCCCTAAAACTGAGAGAATAAGACGTCCACAGCAATGCAAAAGCATAACGGGGTTTTATTGCTAGCTCGAGCTAGGGCTCCTGGCTCATCCAGTGCAGTGGAGTCTTGACGAGAGCCCCGAGCTCTGGATTACAGCAGTATTTATACATTTAG
>SJYV01043532.1:16943-32424 GCA_006410875.1 Neotragus pygmaeus | reverse complement strand
GGTGGGCGGGGAGGCTGGTGGTCCTTTATGGAATCCAGCCACTGCTGAATAAGAGAAAAATCCTGAATTAAGCTGTTAATTTTGGTGATATCACTGCCCTTTTCTGGCCTCAGTTTCTTTATCTGTAGTGAGAACACTGGGTGAGGAAGTTCTTGGTTCCCAAGTTCTGAGAATATGAAATGAACGGTAGCCACCAAGGAGGTGGCATGGCTACTGAGTGCGTGTATCACAGAAGCTGGGTGATGGCAGGCTGGACCGGGCACTGATGTGGGTGCCGGTTGCTCACGTGCCTTCTCCTCTGTTCTAGTACAATGCGGACAAGGCCATCGTAGACAGTGGCACCACACTGCTGCGCCTGCCCCAGAAAGTGTTTGACGCCGTGGTGGAGGCTGTGGCCCGCACGTCTCTGGTGAGTCCCCAGAATGTTCGATGTGTCTCGGAGGTCACACCAAGTCAGGACCGCACGCTGGAGAGTACCACCGTGTATTCTAACAGTTCCAATCCAAGGGTTTGGAGGGTTGTTTTAACGATTATTTCTTAAATTCACGATCTTATTCTTGGATGGTGGTGGTGTATAGTCGCTAAGTCATGTCCGACTATTGCAACCCCGTAGCCCGCCAGGCTCCTCTGTCCATGGGATTTCCCAGGCAAGAATACTGGAGTGGGTTGCCATTTCCTTCTCCAGGGGATCTTCCCAACCCCCATCTCCTGCATTGCAGGCGGATTCTTTACCACTGCACCACCAAGGATTCCCATTTTATTCTTTGAGATTAACCAGAAAATAATTCCTTCAATTTAATCTCAGAAGTCTTGGATCTAAAGATGCAATGCTTTTCAGTATTTCAAATAATAATGTAGTTGCTATGGTACTTTTTGAAACTATNCAGGCGGATTCTTTACAACTGCACCACCAAGGATTCCCATTTTATTCTTTGAGATTAACCAGAAAATAATTCCTTCAATTTAATCTCAGAAGTCTTAGATCTAAAGATGCAATGCTTTTCAGTATTTCAAATAATAATGTAGTTGCTATGGTACTTTTTGAAACTATGGAAAAATAAACCACTTGGTAACACATTAAATAGTAAACCAGGAATGTGTTTGTAGCTTTTTAAACAAACCAAAAATTATGCTCCTTTTTTTGGCCTTCATCCGAGCTATGCTGGGATTTTTAACTCCTACGTCTGTAACAAAGTATGATTCACAGAAGACAAAGGTCAATCCACCAATATAGTAATTATTTTATGGCCACGCTTAGAAATACTGTTAAAATCCTGGTAAAGGACAAATGCCTTGAGGGCCTGGTTAACAGTCATCCCAGTGTGACCCCAACTTTCAGTTAGTTCAAGCACTAAAATGGACCACGAAGCATTGATTGCAAGGACCACAGCCTTGGGGGGCAGATGGACTTGAATTTAATCTAGTTTCTGCCACTTATTAGCTGAGTGCCTTGTGGGGCAGGGGGTACTTTTGTGCCCCCTGAGAGCCTCTATGTTCTTATCATGGCTTGTTGTGAGGGTTTAGGGTAACACAGTGGGTGTTTGGTCAAGAAGTACTTCTGTTTAAAGTCTAAACTATGGTGCTGCTGCTATTTGTTTGAGTGCAAGATAAATATTTCTCTCAGCTTCTTGGGTGTCTTCATAAGCATCTGTCCATGCAGGGCCACTCTTACAAAGTCACCAAAAAAAGTCTTTTCTCCTGGTTCTGACTCCAGTGGGGCTGGCAGTCCCACGGCTCCACTGGGCTGTGGCCAAACCCAGAGACGGATGGATGGAAGAGGCACAGCAGTTACTTTGTCACAGGTGATGTAGCAGGAACAGAGAAGAAAGAGCAGGCTTTTGGTTGTCCTGGAACAGAACTTCAAACGTCTGAATGAAAGTGCTGTGGGAAATGCAGCGGGCAAATCAAAAGATCGCAGAGGGAAAACCAGAAGAAAAAACACCGAGGTCCTTTGTGAACTGGGAGGTCAAGAGTACAGTGGACAAAAAAGCCAGAGCAAACCTCTATCTTGTCTAATATCTGCTGAATCAGAAAAAAAGTGGCAGGCAATGTTTTTAGTGCCTTAAATTTAGGAAACTGGCTGAAAACCAGACCATGCTGGAAATACAGAGCAATATGCTGCTTCAGAGTAAAAAATGTCCTCAGTGAAATTAACATGCACATCCTCAAATTTAATATTCTGAGCTGTAAGGGTTTTACCCTCCGTCCCAAGGACACAGTGGCAGCACCAGCACGTGACTCCAGCAAGCCCATGACCAGCCTGGGCCTCTGCAGATTTCGTGACTTCAGCCAGAACCAGCAGGGCTGTGGCGGAGGGGCGCTAGCATGCCTGAGGTCAGCACAGCCTGTGTTCAGCAGTGCCTGACTTTGTAAGAAAAACACGAGGTGGAAGGAATGAGATTACGAAATGTGTTTGCCTAATCTAAAATTATCCTCTGGTTTCAGTGCCTGCATCAGGAAGGAGAGGCCCGGGAGGATGTTTGTCTTGAGCAGGGAAAGCTCAACGAGGGGGGATGCTCATTGGACCCCCTCACATGCATGGACCGGAGATGTGCCTGAGCTTTCTCTGCTGGGTTCATCTTAGCTGGCTCTCTTCATTTGGGTTTTCTTTCTTAGTTAAGCAAAGGGCTGGCTTCAGAGAGGTAAATACCATACAGATGCCAGGCCCTGTCTCTGGGCCTGGATTGTTTAGATGGGATTTTAGAAATAAATAGTTTGTAGGTCTATAGTTCTTTTTAATTACTGAAGTATAGTTAATTCGCAATGTTGTATTGTTTCAAGTGTACAGCAAAGTAATTCAGATATACATAGGTATAGATATGTAGAGATAGATCCTTTTTCAGATTCTAGAGCCCCTTGGACAACAAGAAGACCAAACCAGTCAATCCTAAAGGAAATCAACTCTGAATATTCATTGGAAGGACTGATGCTGAAGCTGAAGCTCCAATACTTTGGCCACTTTATGAGAAGAACTGACTCACTCAAAAAGAGCCTGATGCTGGAAAAGATTGAGGGCAGGAGGAGAGGGGGCTCGACAGAGGATGAGATGGTCCGATGGCATCACTGACTCAGTGGACATGAGTTTAAGCAAACTCTGGGAGATGATGAAGGACAGGGAAGCCTGGCATACTGCAGTCCATGGGGTCTTGAAAAATCAAATGTGACTTAGCGACTGAACAACAATATAGGTTATTACAAGATACTGAATACAGTTCCCAGTGCTGTATGTTAGTCTGTTTTTTAAATGAGCCTGGCAGGGAGTTTTGTGTCCGATGGGGACCTGGGCTCCCACCTGTTCATCTGTGACGCCCTTTTTAGCTCAGGCCCAGTGCTCCTCCATCTGCAGAATCCAGCAGCAGGATGATACCTTCTGTAAACTGACTTCTGACTTTCAACTCTCTGATCTGAGTGTCTAGACTCTCCCCCAGGACACAAGGCTTGGCCCCCCAGAAGCCTTCCAGACTCACAGGCACCACTTTGGAGGCAGACGGTCCCCTACCCACTCCTGCACTGTGCCCCTTAGGCAGATTACTTGGCCCCTCTGAGCTTTGTTCTTCATCTGGAAATTGGAGCTCTTTGCCCCCCATACAGGCCCCACCACCCTTCACTCTTCCTGAAACCCAGCAAGGTGACCGCCCCTCCCCCTCTCAACTCATCCAGCAGAGAGTTCTTCTCTGTGATACATATTTCAAACTGACTTCACTTTTATAAAATGCACAAATATTGGGTTGGCAAAAAAATTGGGACTTTTTGGCCAACTCAACCCATTAAGGCATTAGAGACTTTGCAGATCAGCACTGCAGTGGGTGAAGAGACTGCAGGCCCTTCCTCCTGGTTGTCTGCCCTGAGGAGGCAGCTCCTGCCCTGCATGGTCCTGAACAGGCAGCTCTCACCGTGTGTTCATTTGGGGACACTGTGTTTTTCTCAGTTGCTGTCCTTCTTGACCTCCATAGCAACCATGCTTACCTGCCTTATCTGTTCTCTCTGCTTCCACAACCCCCTCCTGGTGGAACTTCCTTCCCACCCTGTGCCCTGCTTCATGGGGGTCTCCTTTGCTGGCCTGTTTCTCAGGTTGGGTCCTGTACCCCATCCCTTCTCTCTATACCCTCTCCTAAGTGATCCCATCCACAGCCACACCATCACTTCCCACCCATTGGTCACTGACTTTCAAATGCTTCTGTCTAGCCCAGGCTGACTCCATGGGGAGTAGATTCAAAGAAGTGACCTACACAAATCCTGCTAGAATGCCTTAACCACGTCTCATGAGCTCAGAGCCCTGATAACTGATCTCTGATAAATGCCCGATGGTGCCCGAGGGTCCCTCCCAGTTTTAACTCCTCCCCACTCCTGTCCTTAGTACCAGCCTCCATAGCCTCCTGGTGTCCCGTGGGACAGGCTCCGTGCTCTGCCTGCCCTGACACTCACCTGCTGCTCAACTTAGCTCATGTACTTCCTCCAGGACCTCAACAGACACCTCTTCCTTCCAATCAGCCTCTTCTAGCTCCACCTCACATCCACTTCACATCCCCTGTCCCATGCCCTCCTAGCTCCACCCCTGTCCCATGCCCTCCTAGCTCCACCCCTGTCCCATGCCCTCCTAGCTCCTCCCTTGTCCCATGCCCTCCTAGCTCCTCCCCTGTCCCATGCCCTCCTAGCTCCTCCCCTGCCCCATGCCCTCCTAGCTCCCCCCATCAGGTGTCCTCTTAGCTCTACCCCATCACAGGCACCTCTGCTACTGACCTGAACAGGGCAATGTGCTGGGTGTGTGGAAAGAAACCCATCCGACACAGCCCTTCTCTCTGGGAGCTGGCAGGAACAGGGCAGGTCTGCTCTTGGAGACCGCTGGATCTGGTGAGAGGGCTCAGGAGTGATTTGTAATTAACTTACAGACTCAGCAACTAGTGGACAAGCATGATCGGCTTTACCCTCCCGCCCCCTGATGAGAGGCATCAGTGAACATTCTGTGTTCTTGGTCCTTCAAGAACATTCCCTGTGTCTTTCCTGTGGGCCAGGTTTTAGGATTATGGAGAGGAGATGGGGGAACCGACAGCAGACCTGTATCCTTAGAGGAATCAGGTTCTCCCGCAACAAACAGAAGTTAGCCAGCCACACCAATAAGTGTAAAATTATAACTGCTATAAAGAGAAGCGCTAGGGAGGAGAGATATCTGGTAGGATACCAGCACTGTGGGGGATAGTCAAGGAGGGCTTCCTGGACAAGGTGGAATTGGAGTTGAGATCTGGAGGAGAAAAAAAGATGTTCCAGAAGAGCAGAGGGTCCCTATAGGGCTGTGTACCAGGAGGAAACTTACTGGGCTCAGGGAATGTATAGGGAAAGTGATGACCAAAAGGGCTTTGAGCACGTTGAAAATCTGATCTCTCTTCTAAAGGGTATTGCCTGCTACAGTGTGACTCTGGGTGAGTTATTTCACCTTTCTGAGCACTGGTTTCCTCTTCTGTAAAGTGGAGGGGGAGCTGTGACTGCGATGATACGGGTGTTGAGGATGAAAGTGCCTGTGGCAGGTCTAATATCAGTAAGTAAGCCACATGCCTGGGTAATTTTAATAATTTTGATTGTTGTCATCACCATCACTCCTCCAGAGGACTGATGTCTCCGCTTTGCTGTCCAAATTAAGCAGAGTTTATCGCCGTGGGCATCTGGCAAGGTGATGAGAGCTGGGAGCTACTTCCTGTTGATGTGTCAGACTTGTCACTGTTTGTCGTGTGATCTTGTTTTGTCTAGATTCCAGAATTCTCTGAAGGTTTCTGGACTGGTTCCCAGCTGGCATGCTGGACGAATTCTGAAACACCTTGGTCTTATTTCCCTAAAATCTCCATCTACCTGAGAGACGAGAACTCCAGCAGATCATTCCGTATAACTATCCTGCCTCAGGTACGAATGTAGATTTGTGCTTTTGTCTTTTTAACATGGAACATGCAAAAGTAAAGCACTTCATGCATCATCTATGCATTTCGATATCACACCTATATTAGGTAGCGCTTGCTGTATGGCAACCCACTCCAGTGTTCTTGCCTAGAGAATCCCAGGGACGGGGGGAGCCTGGTGGGCTGCCGTCTATGGGGTCGCACAGGGTCGGACACAACTGATGCGACTTAGCAGCAGCAGCAGTGATAATGCTACATAACAAGCAACCATAAAACACAGCGGCTTTCATCAGTGAGCTTTTATTCCTGCTCGTGAGTCTGGGCGGGTCTGCTGGTCTCTGCAGGTACATGTCCCTGGTCAGCTGGTAGTTGGCCAGGGATAGATCGGCCTCGGTTTAGGATGGTCTCAGGTGGCCTCACTTCCATATCTGGTGGCTTGGTTGATGGAGAGATAAGACCATTGTCTCTCACCATCCTGGCTCACAGGGTGGCAGCAGGGTTCTGTGAGACAGAAAGCAAACACACAGGGGCTCCTGAAGTCCAGCCCAGAACTGGACTCCTCCTGCACCATGTTTCCCAAACCAGGCCAAGGGCAGCCCAGATCCTCGAGGGGAGGATGGAGATGCCAACTCCCGATGGGAAGAACTGCAAGGCCACATCACAAGGGTGTGCCTACCAGGAAAGGTCAAGAATTGAGGACACTTTTGCAAGAAGTACCAATAACACCAATATATGTTTACTTCTAATTTATTTATAAATGGAAACTAAAACTGGATGCTCAGAGATGAAGCTATGCATTTTTCCATATTCAGGAAATCATTGACTCCTCCTTCATCCTAAGCATCTGTCCTCCCCCGTCTCACCTCTCCCTGCTCTCTCTATCTGCAGAGCCCTCACTCACATCCCCTCTCACTCCCACCTCAGGACCCACCAGAGTGCCTTCTGCACACCCCACCCTCTCTTCTTCCAAAACTATTGCCAGATTCCTCCTACTAAGCCACAGCTCTCCACCCCACTCCTGCCATCCTGGATACTCACCACTCTGGCTTTCCTTGACCTCACAGGACCCACCCTCGTTCTCCAGCCTGCTTCCTGCTGCACCCTTGACCTTCCTTCCCCTCTTGGTCACTGTCCTCCAGTACTGGGTGCCTTCTCCATCTCCTCACTTTCCTCCCCTCCACTGCCTGAAATGCCCCCCTCCTCCCCATTCCATCTGTGTATCCACATTCTTCCCATCCTTTAAGACCCAACACAAACAACTCTTCTTTGTTGAACCTCTGCCGAACAGAATGGTCCACTTGTGAGCTTGCCTTGCAATCTTATAATGCATGTTTTCTAGTCCACTCATCTGGCTCGGAATCATATCTTCAGGGTTGAGTTTATGCTGTTGCTTTTTTCATTTGACTTCTTTTTTCTTTATTTGCACACACACTTACATTTCTTCCCCCTTTACATTATTAATTTCTTAAAGATGAGAATCATGAGATTCAAAGATCATCTCCTTTTCTAACACTGCTCTCTGATGAGGGGGTGGTGCATAATAACTGTTTGTTGAATGGACAGATGAATGTGTCTTTGTTGCAGTTTGGTGAATTTGAGATAAAGGAGTGGGACTGGGGGATAGGGAAGGAGGAATAATTTCAGAAGAAAAAAAAGGAAATGATAAATATGGCTTTTTCCCTGTTCTCAACTTTACATGGAGAAGTGCATTCCAAAAATGGAGAGCTGTTAGGGTTAGGATTGAAAGCTTTAAGAGAAATAACAGCCCAAAAGAGGACACAAACACAGAGCCGGAGGCTTGAGTTACACTCGCAACACTGCCCTTGACTCACACTGTAACTCTGAACGGTCACTTCTCCCTTTCTGAATGTGTCTCTTTAAGTATAAAAAGAGAAATAATAATACTCACCAAAGACATTTTCAGAAGACTGCAATATCCTTGGATGAACAGCACTGCGTAGGGTGATGTGAGAATGATCTGTTTTCAGCACCTTTAAAATTATGTGCTCTTTGTGATTAAATTTTGGTCAGGCCACCAGCAAAATGTGGACATTATTTCACCAGTGTGGTTTGTCACTAAACTTGAAACCCAGCTTGAGGACAGAGGTAAATGTGAGCTGGAGAATAAATGGCGTGTGGGTGAGTCGACAGTCAGGGACTCTAAGAAGCGGGAGGAAAGCAGGCTTGCGGGGTGAAGTCTGTCATTACAGTCAGAGCAGGCAGTAGCCATCTGAGCTGATGATCCATGGGGGCCTATCAACTACTTTCAGGACCAAGTGCTGGGTGAGCGTGAAAAGATAATGAAGGAGGTCTGGGAGTATTGCATTTAATTTGCACATCTCTGCATAAGAATTCAGTTCTATTCTCACTTATGAGACTGTAGATATCTCTTGGTTGACTTTGACATGTCCACATTTTCAGTCTTTTAAAATCTGCTTTCCCCTGTTGTCCTGATTTCTCCTTCATCATCCCCATCCCAATTGCTTTCCATTGCCTTGATGGGAAAGGATGACAGTCATGAACCATCACCTGATGAGAACCTCATCAGCCCCATATTCTGGTAACCCACCCTTGGGGGCAGTGCTGGGGGCCTCCCTCCCAGCCCTACCTGATTGAAGCCCTTCCTGACACTCAGAGCAATCATCAGGGCTCCTGGTCACCCAAATTTTAGAATGAAGTCCCTGCCCAGACCCATCCAGGCATCAGCAGCAGTAGATGGATGATCGATTCTAAGTGCAGAAGAGTCATGTCAGAAAACAGAGTGCCTGTGCCCGACTCTGCTTTCCAAAACCACATGGGCTGAATCCTGTGTGTGTGTGCTCAGTCATTCAGTCACATCCAACTCTTAGAGACCCCATGGACTGTAGCCTGCCAGCCTTCTCTGCCCGTTGGTTTCTCCAGGCAAGAATACTGGAGTGAGAGACCATTTCCTTCAGGGCATCTTCCCAACCCAGGGATCCAACCTGGGTCTCCCCCATTGCAGGCAGATTCTTTACTACCTGAGCCACCAGGAAATCCTATTTGGCTTCTTTTAAAAAGCAACCCCCGGCCCACAGGGAAATTCTGATTTTTTTCATATAATCCTAAAAACATAAATAGTTTCAACCTAAATACCACCAGATTGTCTATTTGTGCTCTTTAAGTTTGAAGGCAAGCATTTTACTCTGGGACCTAGCAACACTGGAGCTTTCTCAACATGTTACAAAATTTACAGTTTGGAGTTTTTACTGGAAGTCAATGGGGACACACACAGAAAGGTCAGAGTGAGAGATGCACATTCAGTTTGCATCATGTTTGTGCCAGTGTCACCAGTTGCATTTAATTTGGTGATTGGGGGGGCTTTTATTATGGAATTCTTTCATTCAAAGGTAGGAGTGTGTGTGTGTTTGTGCTCTAGGACCTGCTTACAGGGCCTTAAATAGAAGTGTTTTAGTAGCAGCTAAATACATCCACTACCTTTTCTTAATTTATATTGACCCTCAGGAAAAGTTGTCTATTTCATTACACTGATCAAGTTCATCCATTTAACACACACTTACTGAGGTCCTACTGTGTGCAGAGCATATAGGCGATACCTAGGAGCCAAGAATAGAGTAGAGAATAGGATGATTCCTTGCCTTGAAGAAGGGTTTACAGATAGACACCAATCAGTGCCTGGTTTAAAACTGCTGTACCCGCCCCCTGGACATGGCTGCTGGTTGATGTCCAGTGGGTGATGATTCCAGAATCACCCATTTGGGCCCTTGCACACCTTCCTGCCTGGAGACCCCCACCCCTTTGTCTTCGCTGCACATGGCAAAAACACTGATGTTCATCTTCCTCGTGTGTCACTTTGATCATGTGTGTTTTGATCATGCAGAGAACGTTATTCATCTTGTATTGCTGGTACCAAGGACAGTGTCCAGGCCTTACGAAGTGTCCAGTAAGTGCTTAGCAGATAGGTGGTGGGTGGATGGATGGATGGACAGATGGACAACTCCTAGATGGCTGTACCTGTGTACAGTCAGAGGTGCTGTGCGTGCTCCTATATTTCAGCAGGTTCCTCACCAGGCACATGGTCCCAAGTCCCTGATGGCAGGGCTGGTATCATCCTCTCCATTCTCTGCAGCTCCGATGGCACCTTGGAGGGTCTGAGCACACAGCGACCTCAACAGTTCTGTGATGTTGCCTGATCTGTGCGTTTTCTCTCTTGCTCTTTCCTCTTCAACAGCTTTACATTCAGCCCATGATGGGGGCTGGCCTGAATTATGAATGTTACCGGTTCGGCATCTCGCCTTCCACCAACGCACTGGTGATTGGTGCTACCGTCATGGAGGGCTTCTACGTGGTCTTTGACAGAGCTCGGAAGAGAGTGGGCTTCGCCGCCAGCCCCTGTGCAGGTAAGTGATGCTCACGTCAGAGAGGGAACCTTGGGAGAGCACCTGATGTCAGATAACTGACTCGGAAGCAGGTCTTGATGACAGGTCAATGCTGTTGAATTGTTTCACTCATGCCTGTCATCAACAATCAAAATCTTAGCAACAGATGCACTGTGCAGGTTGCAGAAAGGAATCAGAATGATTCATGCCAAACTTTTAGTCCAGTGCTATTGTTTTTCAGTCACTAAGTCATGTCCGACTCCTTGAGATCCCATGGACTGCAACATGCCAGGCTTCCCTGTCCTTCACTATCTCCTAGAGTTTGCTCAACCTCATGTCCATTGAGTAGATTATGCCACCCAACCATCTCATCCTTTGTCATCCCTTTCTCCTCCCGTCCTCAATCTTTCCCAGCATCAGGGTCTTTTCCAATGAGTTGGCTCTTCGCATCTGGTGGCCAAAGTACTGGGGCTTCAGCTTCCACATCAGTCCTTCCAATGAATATTCAGAACTGATTTCGTTTAGGATTGACTGGTTTGATCTACTTGCTGTCAGTGCTGAGCACAGAGCAAATGCACAATGAATGTCAGTCATTATAGTCATCTCTCATATTAAACTTAAAATGGTATCTCATACCAGGAATAACAATACTCTATAGGACCTTGGGAATGAATTACAGTTTTTGGACAATGAAAGCAAAATGAATAAAAAAGAAAATTCATAGATAAGCTGTGTATATTTTCTTCTTCAAAGATATCCTCATTATAAAATAAGAGTTAAACGCCTGTCATTGTTATTTTCTGAATCCTAAAATCTTAAAACCAAGGAGTCCGTTTTTCTCACAGAATGTTTTTGAGGAGATGATACAAGGATGACACAGCAGTATTATTCAGCGATGTCTAGCTTGACAACTGGGTGGCTCTTCAGAAAGACCAGGAGAGCACAATAAAGCTGATAGGGTGGTTAAACCCATTCCACTTGGAAGCGTCTGTAGAGTAAGCAGTTTGCTTGAAACGGAGTGTTCCCAAAGCACACGGTTTAGAGGGAGGATCAGGTACTTCTGAGTAATAGCTGAAGCAAGCAAGAAAAAGACATATCTCAGTGGCAGGAAATTGAATTGCTTAGAGGGATGAAGAAAGCATATGCACCAGGGTAGAGGCTGGGAGAGATGTTGCACTAAAGATAGGGTTTTAGAGGATGGAAAGCATCCCACTGCATTGAATTCAGGTTCGGGAACATCGTTGAGTTATGCTGATACCATGCTAAAGGTGATTGTTCATTCACTCAGTCATGTCTGACTCTCTGTGATCCCATGGACTGCAACACACCAGGTTTCCCTGTCCTTCATTATCTCCCAGAGTTTGCTCAAACTCAAGTCCATTGAGTTGATGATGCCATCCAACCATCTCATCTTCTGTCACCTCCCTCTCCTCAATCTTTCCCAGCATCAAGGTCTTCTCCAGTGAGTGGGCTCTTCACATCAGGTAGCCAAAGTATTGGAGATTCAGCTTCACCACCCATCCTTCCAAAGTATATTCAGGGTTGATTTCCTTTAGGATTGACTGGTTTGATTTCCTTGCTATGCAAGGGACTCTCAAGAGTCAGCACCACAGTTCAAAAGCAATTCTTTAGCAATCAGGGGAAGAACAAGAAATGTGAAGTAGATAAGAACTAACAACAAAAAGATAAAACAGAAGGAAATTGAGGGTTGGAGTGAAATACATGACTATTACGTAGTGAAGGAAAGAAAATATGAATTTGATTTTAAAATATAGCCTTAAACATTAGCTGTAGCTGTAGGACTGATAGGGAAGCTGCCGACCATCCTGGTTGCCTGCACTTGAACCAGACCTTCACTTGGCCTAAGACCAGTGGAGATATTTGGAAGGGAGTGAAGGAGGTAAGAGTATACAGGGAAAATGCCAAATGCTCACAGCTGACTTACTCAGAAGGTGAGGTTTCAGTTTTTATTTCTTACTGTCTAAATTGCTAAATCATGGTTGTAACATATAGGCCCGGTAAATAAAGCAGGTAAGTGAAGCTTCATATTCTCATTTCAACAGCGCTGTCTATTCCCACTAAGTAAAATAACAACATGCAAGACAGAAGATAAACAGCAAATGGAAAAATTGTATCTGGACTATTGTTGTTTAGCCTCTAAGTCATGTCCTACTCTTGCAACCCCATGGCATGTAGGCTCCTCTGTCCATGGGATTCTCCTGGCAAGAATACTGGAGTGGGTTGCCAATTCCTCCTTCAGGGGATCTTCCCGACCCAAGGATCAAACCCATGTCTCCCACATTGCGAGCATATTCTTTACCACTGAGCTACCAGGGAAGCCCATCTGGACTACAGGCCACTTCATATTCTCTATAAATAAATCATCACCGCCCCCCGCCCCATGTACAGATCCGATGTCTTGCAGTGTATCTTACATACCAACGTGGATTTCTTTGACTTTGCCTAAGTGAATAGACTCGGCACCTTGAGGTTTGTCACATTTTCAGTCATGAGTAAATGTTTACCTTTCAACCAGCTAGATAATCACTGAAAGAGCACCTTCTCTGCAACCTGAAACACTACTGTATCTCCCATGACTCTTTGCCTTCCTCAACCCAGAGGATCTAGGAAATAGAGCAACTTTCGCCGCAATTTCTACTCTCTTGTTAAATACCATTAAAGTAAAGGCTACTATGGCAACAGCCATTAGATCGTCCACTTAACATATCAGAGAGCATAATCACTGCACGTTTCTGGGTGAACTGCTGTTGGAAATAGTTTAATATTAAGCATCTCTAAGTAGAGCAGAAATGGTCTGGACTTAACAGAAGCAGAAGATATTAAGAAGAGGTGGCAAGAATACACAGAAGGACTATACAAAAAATATCTTCATGACCCAGATAATCATGATGGTGCGATCACTCACCTAAAGCCAGACATCCTGGAATGTGAAGTCAAGTGGGCCTTAGGAAGCATCACTATGAACAAAGCTAGTGGAGGTGATGGAATTCCAGGTGAGTGATTTCAAATCCTAAAATATGATGCTGTGAAAGTGCTGCACTCAATATGCCAGCAAATCTGGAAAACTCAGCAGTGGCCACAGGACTGGAAAAGGTCAGTTTTCATTCCAATCCCAAAGAAAGGCAACACCAAAGAATGCTCAGACTACTACACAATTGCACTCATCTCACACACTAGCAAAATTATGCTCAAAATTCTCCAAGCCAGGTTTCAACAGTACGTGAAATGTGTACTTCTCTATGTGGATTTAGAAAAAGCAGAGGAACCAGAGATCAAATTGCCAACAGCCACTGGATCATCAAAAATGCAAGAGAGTACCAGAAAAATATTTACTTCTGCTTTATTGACTATGCCAAAGCCTTTGACTGTGTGGATCACAACCAACTGTGGAAAATTCTTCAAGAGATTGTAATACCAGTCCACCTTACCTGCCTCCTGAGAAATGTGTATGCAAGTCGAGAAGCAACAGTTAGAACTGGACATGGAACAGATGGTTCCAAATTGGGAAAGGAGTACCTCAAGGCTGTATATTGTCACCCTGCTTATTTAACTTATATGCAGAGTACATCATGTGAAAAAGTGGACTGGATGAAGCACAAGCTGGAATCAAGATTGCTGGGAGAAATATCAATAACCTCAGATATGCAAATGACACCACCCTTATGGCAGAAAGCGAAAAAGAACTAACGAACCTTTTGATGAAAGTGAAAGAGGAAAGTGAAAAACTTGGCTTAAAACTCAGTATTCAGAAAACTAAGATCATGGCATCCTATCCAGTCACTTCATGGCAAATAGATAGGGAAACAGTGAAAACAATGACAGACTTTATTATTTGGAGCTCTAAAATCACTGCAGATGGTGACTGCAGCCATGAAGTTAAAAGATGCTTGCTCCTTGGAAGAAAAGCCATGACCAACCTAGACAGCATATTAAAAAGCAGAGACATTACTTGGCCATCAAAGGTCCATCTAGTCAAGGCTATAGTTTTTCCAATAGTCATGTATGGATTTTCTTTCTAAAAAGAAAGCTGAGCACTGAAGAATTGATGCTTTTGAATTGTAGTGTCAGAGAAGACTCTTGAGAGTCCCTTGGACTGCAAGGAGATCCAACCAGTCCATCCTGAAGAGAATCAGACCTGAATATTCATTGGAAGGACTAATGCGAAAGCTGAAGCTCCAATACTTTGGCCACCTGATGCAAAGAACTGACTCATTGGAAAAGAGCCTGGTGCTATGAAAGATTAAAGGCGGGAGGAGAAGGGGACAACGGGATGAGATGGTTGGGTGGCATCACCGACTCGATGGACATGAGTTTGAGCAAGCTCCGGTAGTTGGTGATGATGGACAGGGAGGCCTGGCCTGCTACAGTCCATGGGGTCACAGAGTCAGACATGACTGAGCAAGTGAACTGAACTGACCTGAACTGAACTGAAGCAGAGCTACATTCTTCCCTACATTTCACCATGCCTTCTTTGTTAGGTGTTCTTATACAAGTTTTGTTGCCTTTTTTTTTTTTTTTAACGTATTTAAGTTCTTGGTACTTAAACATTAGATTTTACCAGTTGTGGGAATATACTCTTTGTCTCCTCTTTAGTGCAAATTGTTTAGCCATTAAAGTAATTACATCCCTCAGGGCAGCAATTAGGAGCCAGACAGTGGAATAAAGTGCAATAGTAAGTGGAAGAGATATGCTGCCTTTCTTTTTCTTTTTTAACGTGTTTATTTTTAAGCTATAACATGTTTGAAATGAAATTTTTTCAGTTGCAAGGAGCCATGTATTATGCACATACTTGGGAACACCCAGATGTAACAAATGCTAACCTTTTGTCATATTTTCTTCAGAAATGTGTTGTAGAAATAGATAAATATAGCCAACACCCTATCCCACTGCCTTCCCAGAATTACTCCTTATGCTGAAATTTGTGTATATTCTTTTCATAATTACAGCATGTTTATAACTTCGCTATGTGGCTGTAACTATCTTGCATTAGTTGTCGATTGCTGTATAACAGTTACCCGCAAATTTAGCAGCACTTCACGGCCTTGTGCAGGTACTGAGGGTCAGGAATTGAGAGGGGGCTCAGCTGGGCGGTCCTGGACCAGAGACTCTCATGGGGCTGCAGAAACCTAAAGGCTAAAGGGGCGCTTCCAAGCTCACTCACTTGGTTGTTGGCCAGAACCCTCTTTCCTTCTCGTATGGACCTCATCACTGGCAGGC
>SJYV01043532.1:0-12250 GCA_006410875.1 Neotragus pygmaeus | reverse complement strand
TTCAATTTTTTTTTTTTTTTTTTTTTTTTTGTATATCAATCTTCTATCAAGCCTCCTTGCTGGATTCTCCTTTTTTAAAATAGTTATTAGAGTCACTTACATTTTCTTTGAAAAGTTATATGATCTGCAAATAGTAGTACATTTTTATTATGTCTAATCTTTTATCTTTTGTTTTTAGTTTATGATGCTTTTAGAGGCAATATTGAATAGAAATGGATATTTTTCCATAATTTAAAGGGAATAATTATTATATTTTACCATTGAGCATAATATATGGGATAGGTTTGTGGAATTCCCTTCTAATCCTCAGTTAAGGGATTCCAGTAGTTTAGTATGAATGGAAAAAAAAGAAAAAAACACTTGACAGTTTCTACTAATGTTAAACAGACTCCTACTCAATGACTCAGCAATTTCATCTTAGGAAAAAGGAAGATGTATGTCCACTCAAAGACTTGACCAGAAACAGCTTTATTCATAAAACCAACCAAAATACTGCATTCATTTAGTCGTTCCTCAAAACTACAATTTCCTTCGTATTAACAACAGCCTCCTACAAAAGAGAATGGGTAAGCAAATGGTCATCTTTCCACTCAGTGTAACACTACCTAGCAATTTTCTTTCCGCTGAAGAATGTACTTTAGGATTTCTTTTATCAAAATTTATGGAAGGTATATTTTATTTCACCATTTCTTTTTTTAATAATTTCATTTATTTGTTTTGGGTTGCCCTGGGCCACGGGCTTTCTCTAGTCGCTGTGAGTGTGGGCTACTCCCCATTGCAGTGCACAGGCTTCTCACTGCGGTGGCGTCTCTTTTGGGGAACACAGGCTCTCGGCACGCGGGCTTCAACAGTTGCAGCACATGGGTTCAGTAGTTACGTTGTGCAGATCGAGGGTGCTTGGGCTTTAGCAGTTACTGCACACAGCCTTAGCAGCTGTGGCCCGTGGTCCCTAGAGCATAGATGCAGAAGCTGTAGTACATGGGCTTGTTTGCCCCATGGCATGTGAAATCTTCCTGGATCAGGGATTGAACCCATGTCCTCTTTATTTGGATGAGCAGATTCTCATCCACTGCACCACCAGGGAAGTCCTCACCATTTCTTGAATCATAATTTAGCTATGTATGGAATTTAGGTTGACCATTTTCCCTTAGTGTTCTGAAGACGCTATTCATTATGCCCCTGCCATCGTAACTGACAGTGCATTTCCCTTGTTACCTCTTTAAGGGGAATCTTTTCTTTCTCTCTGGACAATGTTGAGAGTTCTTTTAATTTAAAATTTTTAGTGATCTGAGTTTTCACCATGATGTATCTAGATGTAGGTTATTTTATTATCTTGCTGAAACTCATTGTACTCTCTGATTCTGTTAATTTATGTTTTTCATCGTCAACCCTAGAAAATTCCAGTAATATCTCCTCCACTATTGCCTCATATCCATTCTTCCTACTTTCTTCTAGTCTGCTATGAAATAAATTTGGGGATTTCTCATTATTTCCTACATATCCCTTGACCTTTTGTTCATATTTTTCTNTTATGTTTTTCATCGTCAACCCTAGAAAATTCCAGTAATATCTCCTCCACTATTGCCTCATATCCATTCTTCCTACTTTCTTCTAGTCTGCTATGAAATAAATTTGGGGATTTCTCATTATTTCCTACATATCCCTTGACCTTTTGTTCATATTTTTCTCTCTTCATCTTTGCTGAGTTCTGTGTGGGCTCCTCAGATACATCTTATATTAGCCTCGTTCTCTCTTCAGCTGTGTTTAGTCTGTTTAGCCAATTCTGTAAGTTTTTAACTACATTGACCGTAAATTTCATTTCCAGAAATGCTATTTTGTATTGTCTCAAATGTACTAGTTTACTTTTCTTTCCAATCCAATGAGTCGCTCAGTCGTGTCCAACTCTTTGTGACCCCTTGGACTGTAGCCCGCCAGGCTCCTGCCTCCATGGGATTCTCCAGGCAAAAATACTGAAGTGGGTTCCCATTTATTCTGCCAGGGGGTCTTCCCAACCCAGGGACTGAACCCGGGTCTCCTGCATTGCAGGCAGACTCTTTACTGTCTGAGCTATCAGGGAAGCCCAGAGTTAATCATATAGAGTACATAAAATCTTCCCTTATTGTTAATTTTTGAGCATCATGATTGGTTGTATGGGTGTTTCCTAATTTGTTTAATCCTTATTGATAGATATTTAGATTATTTCTAAACTTTTGTTGTTACAATGATGCTACAATGAACACCATTTATGTATGTCTATTCACACATAAGAAAGTATACCTCCAGGTTGGATTACTAGAAGTAGAATTACTGGGTTGAAGGGTGTAACATTTGTAATCTTGATGGATATGGTCACATTGCTTTCCTAACAGGTTATACTTGTTTATATCTGGCTATATTAGTTCTCTAGCAATGTATGTGATGGCCTGTTTCTCCAGTCAGACTCACCAACATGGTGACCTTGGGGAATTTTGCCAAGAAGATTATCTCAGTGTAGTTTTAATTGTATTGCTTTATATAGGTGAGGTTAAGTTTCTTTTCACATATCTAAAGGCATTGATTTTCATTTTCTGTGAAGTATCTACGCTGATCTTTTCCCCATTTGTTTTTTGTTGGGTTTTTAGTTTTTCGTGTTAATTTATAAGAGCTCTTTATGTGTACATTTGTCTGGTGGGGGCAAAAAATACTAAAATTCACATCTCAATTGTAAATTATTTTTAAACTTTGCTTCTGATGAATTTTAGTGTAAAAACTATTTACTTTTATGCATTTAAGTATATCAGTCTTTTGCTCTAAGGTTCTTGGGTTTAATGTTCCATTTCAAATTATCTTTCTCACTAAACTTATTCTGTGAGTTAAGTACTTTTACATCTGGTTTCCCCTGGCATAGAATGTATAGATTAAATATTTTCCCCCAAGATGACTACCAGATTGTTTCTATAATATTTATAAAATGATCTATCTCTTCTTGACTACTTTGAAGTCCCACTATTATTGCATACCAAATTCAAGTAAATACTTGAGAAATTTGTATTTATTTCTGGACTATTTTGTTCAGTTGATATGTTATAGAGTATTATTTTCCTTTTGTTCTTTTTTCCAAAACTTCTCTGTTATTCTTAATTTTCTTTTCCTTTATGAACTTTTGAATCAGCTTGTTCAGTTAAAAAAATAATCTTGTTGATGTTTTAGTGAGCTTTTAATCCCTTTAAATGCAGCTATTGTATAATTCAAGCAGATTGTTGTATTTTCTAACATTGAAGGAGAACTCATCTCCCTGTTTTTGTGTCTGCTGACTGTTCCCTCATGGTGGAATTTTTTTTCTCAGTTGGTTTGTAATTTTTGGTTGTGAACTTATCTTTGGTGAAAGTGAAAAGTGAAGTTGCTCAGTCATGTCTGACTCTTTGTGACCCCATGGACTGTAGCCTACCATGCTCCTCCGTCCATGGGATTTTCCAGGCAAAAGTATCAAAGTGGATTGTCATTTTCTTCTCCAGAGGATCTTCCTGACCCAGGAATCAAACCCAGGTCTCCCATATTGTAAGCAGATGCTTTACCATCTAAGCCACTAGGGAAGTTCAACTTTGGTGAAAGTGCTTTTATTTTTCCATCTGAGAGACTTCAGTGCACTTTGGTTTATAAAAATGTTCCTATAAAGCAGTTTTGCATTTTTCTGTTGGGTGTTTTCAAACCAAGTATAGGGTTTCTATACCAAGTTGTATAAATTTTTATGTCAGCCATGCTTGAGGTACTGGTTTGGAGGTTCCATTTCTCATGGAAGAATCTCTCTTCCCTTCAACTTCTACCCCTTCTCAAACCTCAGACAGAGTCAGGCTTCCTTATTGGTAGAGATTTTCTGGCTCCCTGTGCTGATGGGCCAGACTTTCATTGGCGTCTCGGCTCTAGTACCTCTCTCCTTGGTGCTGGCATCAACCACCACCACCACCGCGCCCCCCAACTTTCTGGGTATTGAAACTGAAGCACTAGGGTCTGTTTCTGACCTCAGCTGCATATTTTAAATTGAGCATTGTTTTATTCTCATTTCTATGTATTATGGTAGGAGAAAGTTCTACCTTTGCATCAACCAGCACTTGAAAAATCTTTGGGAACTCCCATTTCCCCTCGCCTGGGTCTTATTTTGGTTTGTCAAACACCACTTAGTTATGGGATTAGACTTCTCTATAAGGATGGGCTGAGGCAGGAAGGGGAGGAGTGAGTAGGAGCTCTTAGATTATAACCTCTTGAGAGCTTTTTAAAATATGCATGGTCCATATCCTCACCTCCTTCTGTAGCCATGGTGTATCAGAATGGTGGTGGGTGGGAGGGTGATGGGTATTTTGGAAAAAGACCCCAAGATGCTTCTGTTCTGCTGCCCCTGCTTCTCCTCGACTCACCCTCCACTCCTACGGACAGTCACTATTCTAGTCTCAGATCAAATAAACAAGGCAGGAGTCACAGTGAATCATGGAGCTGGCCAACCGGGGTTTTCAGCACAGTCTCCCATGCCTGGAAGAGGTATGAGGCACTGCAGTACTTTCAACTGCCTCTCTGTTGCCTGGGCCAAGTGTCCTAAAGCTAGGAAAATAATAGAGTGCTAAAACTGACAACTTTCTCTTAATGTATCCAAAGCTTCTGAAATACCACCCATCTCTTTTTATAGATTGAGACATTTAGCACCCAAGAGCTGTATAGATTTCAGCTTAGAAAATTTGAGACACATCATGGATTGTGGCAATCGTTTCACTGTGAATTTTCTTTGCTGCAGGTTGAAATTGGATCTTCTGGTTCATGTTTAAAAATAGGGAAGTTAGCTGTTAAGAACAGAGTCTCAGAGATACGCCTCTGACATTTACTTAGAGTACAACCAAATGATGCCAAAGCCAAGGGCCCCCAAAGACATAGATTAGGCAGTCCTGCTCCCTCACTTTACAGAAGAGAACAACAAGGCTTCAGGATAGTAAACGACTTCAGGTAGTTGCAAAGCAAGGTGGTCCATTATTCCTGTCCTGTAACCCAGGACACTTTTCTAGTAAACCATGTCCACTCAGAATGCATCTCAGTACTGACTAATCCATCCATCAAAGGGGACAGGTCACTTTGTTTTGTATGCTATGATGGACAAGATCTGACCGTGATACATGTTAGAGTTGGTAAAGGAGATATCTTCTTCAGGCATTCATTATCAACTAGGTCCTCACCTCCTAGGCGATAGGACAAAAAATGCATGATTAAAATTTTAACCCAAGACTTTGGTGAAAGAATTTAAAGTAACAGTGTGTTAACAGCTGACATTCCATAAACATTGGCCTTACTCCAAGCACCATGCTAAGTACTTAACTCCTGTTCACTTGATTATCCACACAACAAGGACTGTGCTGTTATTATTGTCTCTTTACAGATGGGGAAACTGCAGGGCAATGAAGTTAAATAACTTGACCAAAATGGCACAGCTCATAAATGACAAGTAGGATTTGAACCCCAAGGACCATGCTTTTAGCTACAGTATACTGTGTCTTCTCAGGACATCAAACCAGCCAATCCTAAAGGAAATCCTGAATATTCTTTGGAAGGACTGATGCTGAAGCTCCAATACTTTGGCCACCTGATGCAGAGTTGAATCATTGGAAAAGACCCTGATGATGGGAAAGATTGAGGGCAAGAGGAGAAAAGGGTGGCAGAGGATGAGATGGTTGGATGCACCACTGACTTGGTGGACATGGAGTTTGAGCAAACTCCAGGAGACAGTGAAAGACAGGGAAGCCTGGCATGCTGCAGTCCATCCGGTTACAAAGAGTTGGACACGACTTAGCAACTAAACAACAAATGAAGTTAAAAGTTCTGTGACCAAAGAATTAATAGTATGTGTAGTGTATGTACAGGCTTTTCTGTGAATGGCATTTCTAGAAAATATCCTCTAGGTGTTATTTATTATTCATTTATTTTTAAATAAAAATTTTTGACTGCACTGGGTTTTAGCTGCTACACACAGGCTTTCTCTAGTTGCAGCAAGCAGAGGCTACTCTCTAGTGAAAGTGTGCAAGCTTTTCATTGTGGTGGCTTCTCTTGTTGTGGAGCAGAGGTTTAGGGCACTGGCTCAGTAGCTGTGGTGTGTGGGCTTAGTTGCCCCACAGCATGTGGGATCTTCCCAGACCAGGAATCAAACCCACGTTCCCTGGATTGGCAGGCAGATTGGCAGGTCACCATTGGACCACCAGGGAAGTCCCAGATGTAATTGAAAATCAACTTTCCCTTAGTGTTGAGCGCTATGATCAGATGCTCAATCATGTCCAATTCTTTGTGGTACCATGGACTGTAGCCCACCAGGCTCCTCGGTCCACGGGATTCTCCAGGCAAGAATACTGGAGTGGAGTGGGTTGCCATTCCTCTTCCAGGGGATCTTCCAAACTCAGGGATCGAACCCACATCTTTAACATCTCCTGCATTAGCAGGCAAGTTCTTTACCACTAGCACCACCTAGAAAGCCCTTAATGCTGAGTAGCTAGTTAGCAAATGAGAAGTCTGTTGCCTCCAGATGATACATTATGTCTGACAACCTTAAATGGGTGCTAGTTTTCAAAAACTTTTTAAAAGTACATAACTTTCCTGATTATAAGAATGACACACGTACATTAAAGAAAGTTGGATGATTTTTTTTTTTACTATTTTTGTTGTATTTATATATATGTACAGATGGTCCTAGACTTAAACGATGGTTTGACTTGAGATTTTTTGACTTTATAATGGTGTGAAAGCCATATGCATTCAGTAAAAAGTTTACTTCGAGGTGTGAATTTGGATCCTTCACTGAGCTGGCGATACGTGGTCCGATGCTTGTGGAGTGCTGGGCTGTGGCAGACACAGCTCCCAGTCAGCCAGGTGATCACAAATGTAAATAACCAATATCCTTAGAACTACTCGGTACGCACAGATGGTGTTTTCCACTTTCAATACAGTATTCAATAAATTACAGGAGAGATTCAACCCATTGTTTTAAAATAGCGTTTGTCTCAGATGATTCTGCCCATGTGTACATGCTTAGCCTTTAAGTCGTGTCCGACTCTCGCAACCCCGTAGACCGTAGCCCACCAGGCTCCTCTGTCCATGGGATTTCCAGGCATGAATACTGGAGTCAGTCGCCATTTCCTCCTCCAGGGGATCTTTCTGAAACAGGGATCAAACCCACGTCCCCTACATTGCAGGTGGATTTTTACCACTGAGCAAGTGGAAGCTCTGATTTTGCACACCTGTAGGCAAATGTAGGTGTTCTGAGCACAGTTAAGATAGTCCAGGCTAAGCCAGGATGTTCAGTAGGTTAGGTGTATTAAATACATTTTTGACTTAGTGATATTTTCAACTCACTATGCTTTTATTGTGATGTAACCCCATCATAAGTCTAGGAAGGTGTGTGTGTATGTGTGTGTGTGATATGAAAAAGTATATAAGCTTGGGCATTCCACTTAAAGAACAATGCTAAAATCAATTGCTAGGTACCTAACAGAGCTGAGGTTGGATTTGTTTTTTCTTTTTCATCCTAAATGCAATCATTTTCACATCTGTTATTCTTTGATGCATGTTTTGACTGCCTCGTTCTTTTGATTTTTTAAAAGCGTTGTTGAGATATGAAACGAGCCATTCACATTACAGGGTACAATTTGAAGTTTTACATAAGATGATAAATATTTCCATCAAGCCCCAAAATTTCCTTGTACTTTTCTGTTCTATCTACCCCCTAGACCTTGCTGCCCCCCAACCCCAGATAGCCCCTGCTCTGCCTTCTGTCACTACAGATTACTTTTCCCTTGTTAGAATTTCATATAAAGGAACCATAGCATGCGTTCCTTTTTGCCTGGCTTCCTTCACTCAGCATAATTGTTTTAAGATTGACTTCTTTTTGTTTCACGTATCACTAGTCCATTCATTTTTATGCTGTGCAGTACGCAGTTGCACAGATATAATTGGTTTACCCTCTTTCACCTGTTGATATTTGGGTTATTTCTGGGTTTGAGGGCTGTTATAAATTAAGTTGCTCTGAAAATTAGTGTTGAAGTCCTTGGATATAATTTTCATTTCTCCTGAGTAAATACCTAGAAGTGGAATGGCTGAGTCATATCAAGGGGACATGATTTTCTTCCTAAGAAATTGCCAAACTGTTTTTCAGAGTTGACTGTGTCATTTTCCATTCCCACCAGCTGTATATGAGTGTTTCAGTGCCTCTGCATACGCATCAGCATTTGATATGGCCAGTCTTTTTCATTCTAATAGGTAGCTGCTGTTGTTGTTTAGTCCTGCTCCAGAGGATCTTCCCAACCTAAGGATCAACCCCATGTTTCCTGTATTGCAGGTGGATTCTTTACCACTGAGCTACTGGGGAAGCCCCTTGGGGGTAGTTGGTGGTATCTTATTGTGGTTTAAATTTGCCTTACCCTGATGGCTAATAGGCTTTCCCATCTTTTCATTTGCTTATTTGCCATTCACACATCTTTGGAGAAGTGTCTTTGGAAAAGACAGGGCAAGAGCACTGTTTGTACTAAGTTGCTGTTTTCTTGGGCTAACCAGGTGGTGCTAGTGATAAAGAACCGCCTGCCGTTGAAGGAGACAAAAAGACTTGGGTTTGATCCCTGGGTCAGGAAGATGCCCTGGAGGAAGGCATGGCAAGCCACTCCAATGTTCTTGCCTGGAGAGTCCCATGAACAGGAAGCTGGCAGGCTACAGGCCATAGGGTTGCAGAGTCGTGCTGAAGCAACTTAGCACACACACTTGTTTTCTTATTTTTGAGTCAGAATTCTTTATATTCAGAATGCAGATCTTTTGTCAAAAATGGGACTTGCAAATATTCTCTCCCAATATTTTCAGCCTCTTAACATTGTCTTTCGAAGAGGACAGATTCTTAATTTTGATGAAATAAGACTCAGTCAATGTTTTTCTTTTATACATTGTGTATTTTGATGTTATAGCTAAGAAATTTTTTGTTTCACTTGATGATGTGAAGATTTCCTCCTATGTTTTTTCTAAGCATTTTATAGTTTTAGAAATGTTTCCAAATATTTAGGGATTTTCCAGTCATCTTTCAGTTGCTAATGTCTAGTTCCACCATTGCCAGAGAACACACTTAGTGTAAGTTGAATCCTTTTAAATGTATTGAAAGTTGTACTGTGGCCCAGGAAATAGTCTATCTTGGAAAATATTCCAAGTGATCTTGAAAACAGTGTATGTTCGGTTGTGGGTGGAGTATTCTATAATTGTTAAGTTAGGTGATAGAATTTTTCAGGTCGTCTATGTCCTTTGTTATTTTCTATCTATTTTTAAGAAAAGGAATTTAAAATCTCTTACTCTATTTGTAAAATTATTTCTTCCTCCTTACACTTTTACCATTCTTATTTTATATATTTTGAAATTCTGTTTTTAGGTATAAAAACATTTAGTATTATGCCATGTTTATGAACTGAACATTTTATCATGAAATTACTGTTTATCTGATAGTAGTCTGCTCTGGATCTACTGTCTGATATTATTATACGCACTCTGGGTTTCTTTTTATGAGCATTGGCACGATACATCTTTTTAAATCCTATGACTTTCAACATAATGGAGTAGTAACCTTTAAAGTGGGTTTTGTGTAGGTAGCATATAGTTGGGTCTTGCTTTTTATCTAGTTTGACAATCCTCATTTTTTAACTGGAGTGCTTAGACCAGACATCAGCAAACAACAGCCGGTAGCTAAATCTGGCATGTGACCTGCTTCCACATGGCCCGTGAACTAAGAATGGTTTTTACATGGTTAAATGGTTGTTAAAAAATCAGAAGAATATGTGATAGAAACCATGTGTGACCCCCAAAATTAACATGTTTACAGTCTGGTCCTTTATGGAAAAAGTTCATAAACCCCTAGTGTAGACTATTTATATTTCACGAGATGATTGATAGGGTTGGATTTAAGTTTATAGTCTTGCAATGTGTTTCCTCTGTCTCAGCTGTTCCTTTTTTCTCTTTTTCCATCTTCTCTTGAATTGAGTATTTTTATCTCCTCAGCTAGTTTATTAGCTATGACTCTTGGCTGTGTTATTTTAGTGGCTCTAGGGTTTGTAGTATCCATTTACTTTATCACACCTACCGCTTCCTGTAGTAAACAAACCTACAAACTGTCCTTCCTTCTCTTGCCTTCTGTCCTTTCTATAATAATACCATCATGTGTATTTTACAAATCTCCTGTGCGTGAATGCTAAGTCACTTCAGTGGTGTCCAACTCTGTGTGGCCCTATGGACTGTAGCCCGCCAGGCTCCTCTGTCCATGGGATTTCCCAGGCAAGGATACTGGAGTGGGTTGCCATGTCCTCTTCCAGGGGTTCTTCCCGACCCAGGGATCGAACCCACATCTCTTACGTCTCCTGCATTGGCGGCAGGTTCTTTACTACTAGCGCCACCTGGGAAGCCCAGAATCCACCCAGTACATTGGTATTACTTTTGCTTGAATCAGTCAGTTATCTTTTAAAATATTTAAAGTTAGAAATAAAGATTTTACAATTGCCTACATAGTTACCATTTCTAGTGTTCATTTCTGTGCGTAAATCCCTGTTTCCACCTGATCTCATTTTTCTTCTGCTGGAAGGGTTTCCTCTAGTGCATTTGATAGTGCAAATCTGAAGTAATGCTTTCTTTCTTTCAGTTTTATTGAGGTATAATTAGCAAATGAAAGCTATGTATATTTAAGGTGTACACCTTGATGTTTTGATATACGTGTACGTTGTAAAATGATTTATTGTTGTCTAGTCGCTCAGTCATGTCCAACGCTTTGTGACCCATGGACTGTAGCCCACCAGGCTCCTCTGTCCATGGAGATTCTCCAGGAAAGAATACTGGAGTGGGTTGCCATGTCCTCCTCCAGGGGATCTTTCCAACCCAGGGCTCGAACCCACATCTCCTGCATTGGCAGGCAGGGTTTTATTGTTGTTTTACCACTGAACTCCCGAGGAAGCCCACTGTAAAATGATTACTCAAAGTAGTTAACATACTCATCATCTCACATAATCCTTTTTTCCTTTTTTTTTTTTTGGTGGTAGTGAGAACCCTTAAGATACACCCTCTTAGCAAATTGCAAGTCTACAATACTGTTAAGTGCAGTCACCATGCTATACCTTAAATCCCAGACTTGCTCATCTTGCATAACTAAAACTTTGCCTCCCTTAACCAATATCTCCCCTTACCTGTACCCCCCAGCCCCTAGCAACCACTATGGTACTCTCTGAATCTATGAGTTTGACCTTCTCTAGATTTCATATGTAAGTGGATCGTACAGTGTTTGTCCTTCTGTGTCTGGCTTATTCCATTTAGCAGTATTCTCCAGGTTCATCCATGTTGCCCAGATGGCAAGATATCCTTCTAAGACTGAATAATATTTCAATATGAATACATGTGTGTATGTGTGTGTATGTCTGCTTATGATAAATTTTTTCAGCTTGTATATGTCTGAAAACATTGCTTTATCTTCACTTTTGATAAATGCTTTTGTTTGGGATAGAATTCTAGGCTGGCTGGGTTTCTCCCCTTGGTACTCTAAAGATATCACTCTTATAGCTTATCACACTGTCTTAGAGCTTGTATAGTTTCTGACATAAAATCATCTACAGTCCTTTTCTTTGTTGCTTGGTACATAATATTTCTTTTTCTCTCTTCTTTAAAGATTTTCTCTTTAACACTGGTTATCAGCAATTCACTCATGTTTCTTGTTCTTGGTATTCTCTAAGCCCCTTGGATCAGTGTGTTTATAGTTTTTAATCCCATTTGGAAAATTTTTGGTTACTATCGCTTCAAATATTCTTTCTGCCTCCCATCCTCTCCTCTTATTTGAGTGGTCCCACAGTTTACTGATTTTCTATTTTTTTCAGTATTTTACTTCATTTCATTTTAATCATTCATATTGCTGTGTTTTCAAGTTCACTTATCTTTTCTGTTCCAATGTGGAACAGAAGGCTGGATGGCATCACTGACTCGATGGACTTGAGTCTGAGTGAACTCTGGGAGTTGGTGATGGACAGGGAGGACTGGCGTGCTGCGAATTCATGGGGTCCCAAAGAGTTGTACACGACTGAGCAACTGAACTGAACTAAATCTGCTATTAACACCATTCAGTATGTTTTTCATCTCATGTAATGTAGTCATTAATCCCTAGAAGTTTGATTTATGTCTTTTTTATAGTTTGTATTTTAGGACTTCCCAGGTGGCACAGTGGTAAAGAATCTGCCTGCCAATGTGGGAG
>SJYV01043524.1:13396-35176 GCA_006410875.1 Neotragus pygmaeus | reverse complement strand
CCTAGGTCCTTTAGGTTCTATTTGCTTTTCTTTAATCTTTTTTCTTTCTGTTCCCCAGACTCAGGAATTCCATCATCCTATCTTCAAGTTCACCTATTCTTTCTTTCACCTGCTCATAACTACCTTTGAATTCCTCTAGTGAAATTTTCACTTCAATTATTGTAGCTTTCACAGCTCCAGAATTGTTTTCTTCTTAGGTTTTCTATCTCTTTATTGATATTTCTATTTTATTTATACATCTTTTTTCCCCCCAATTTTCTCCACATCTTTCTTTAGTTCTTTTAGCATCCTTAAAACTGTTGTTTTAAAGTTTTTGTTGAGTAAACCCACCATCAGATCTCTTTCAAGAGAAAGCTTCTGTGGCTTTATTATTTCCCTTTGAATGAGCTATACTTTCCTGTTTCAGGGGGTAGTTTTGGGACAATGATTCCAATTTTCCTGGAGCAGAAGTTATAGATAGGGGAATAATAGAAGTTAAGACTAGAAAGACAGGACGGATTTGTGATGGAGAGCCAGAGTGCTTTAGCAATGCACTGAGGAGCTACTGAAGGTTTCAGAGCAGAGAAGAGTTTGATTGGGCCAACAAAGTATTCCTTTCCCCTAACTGGCACTAAAAATTGTGTGCTAAAAATGTTCCATGTTGGGGAAGGAAAAGACCAAAATGTGGGGCTTGCTTTAAACCATACACAGAAAATCAGTTCCAGCTCCAATATGAAAGTATCTAAGTTGGAAAAAACTCCAATAGAAGATAACAGAGAAGAATGTATTTAAAATTTTCAGGTGGAATTCTCCTACAAACTCAAAAGGCAGAATTTTTAAAGGAAAAAAAGGATAAATTGGACATTATCAAATTCTCTACAAGAAAAGTTATCACAATGTTAGAAAACAAGTAACAGCTAGGAGAAGACATGTAAGATGTGTATAACCAATGGAGAGTTGTATGGAAAATGGATTTTAAAAAAGCCAGACCCNAATTGGACATTATCAAATTCTCTACAAGAAAAGTTATCACAATGTTAGAAAACAAGTAACAGCTAGGAGAAGACATGTAAGATGTGTATAACCAATGGAGAGTTGTATGGAAAATGGATTTTAAAAAAGCCAGACCCCTGTAAATAAATTTTTAAATGACAACTTGATAGAAAATTGGACAAAAGATATGGATGGGGAGTTCATAGAAGAGGAGTGTACCTTAAGTGATGGATGGATGCATGTATGATGTTGCTCATCTTTGTAATTAATCAGGGAAATGCATGTTAAAATAATGATATCAATTCATATATACCAATTGGAAGAAAATTAATCTATTTATGGGTTGTATGGATAGAATTTTATTTTTCCTACATGGAAAATCAAATTTCCCAGTACCATTTACTGAATTTCATCATTTCCACATTGATTATTAATAGCCTCTTCATCATTTACGTTCTCATGTATCCTAAGATCTGTGTCTGGACTTTTGATTCTGCTCTATTGACCTCCTGTCGGTCCTTGCATCCATGACGCACTGAGTTACTAAGCTTTATGATAATTCTTAACATGTCTTTTTGTTTTTACTATTGCCTCGGTTATTCTTGGACTTTCACTTTTCCATATAAATTTTACAATCAATAAATCTATTATCATATGCCAAAACTAAGACAAAGAAACTTACGGATTGCACTTTTTCTTCTTTTCCTCCCCAAAGGCAAGGTTCTTACAGGCTCTGATGCATATTTCTAAAGAATGAGTTCTGAGGCAGTAACGAATGGCAAATTCTATCTCTCCAGTGACATTAGCATTGTCAAAATTGCCCATCTCTGTGCAAGTGCTGTTAATGCTGATTAAACTTCCCTGAAAGCAAGAATGACAGATATAACAAGTTACTTCACAGCTAATCAACGGGTCTTTTTGCAGTTCTGATTTCAAGATATCAAATAAATCAAAATTCACACAGAGCATGCATCCTGACTCACATTAAGTTAATAACATGCCATTTTGTACTTTGCACAATAACTTGCCACATTTTCTGTCCTGAGGAGATGAGGACATGACTCTGAGTAAACTCTGGGAGATACTGAAGGACACAGAAGCCTGGAGGGCTACAGTTCACGGGCTTGCAAAGAGTCAGACATGACTTAGGGACTGAGCCACAGATACATCAACAAGGAGGTGAGGAATCTTCAGAAGGGCTGGTCTTGCCCAGATATGCTGTTTGCCTAGCCATAAAGTTACACAATCTCATTCCTGAATACAAACCACTTGGCAGATGTGAACTATCTCCTGTGCAATTCTGCAAAGATAAATCTTCAAGGGCAGATAACATCCATGGTATAACATCCAATAGCCGTGAAGGGCAGCACAGTCTGGGGGACAAGTGACTGGGAATTCGATAGAGCTGGAGTCAATTGCTACTCATTAGCCTGTGAAAGTCTAAATGTAAAAATTAATACTGTTCTCATAGGGTTGTGGTAAGAAGTAAATGGACTAGAGTATGTAAAATATAGTCAAGGCTATGGTCTTTCCAGTAGTCATGTATGGATGTGAGAGTTTGACCATAAAAGCTGAGTGCTGAAAAATTGCTGCTTTTGAATTGTGAGGCTGGAAAAGACTCTTGAGAATCCACTGGACTGCAATGAGACCAAACCAGTCAACCTTAAAGANGCTATGGTCTTTCCAGTAGTCATGTATGGATGTGAGAGTTTGACCATAAAAGCTGAGTGCTGAAAAATTGCTGCTTTTGAATTGTGAGGCTGGAAAAGACTCTTGAGAATCCACTGGACTGCAATGAGACCAAACCAGTCAACCTTAAAGAAAATCAACTCTGAATATTCATTGGAAGGACTGATGCTGAAACTGAAGCTCCAATACTTTGGCCACCTGATGCGAAGAGTTGACTCATTGGAAAAGACCTTGAAGCTGGGAAAGATTGAAAGCAAAGGGAGCAGAGAGTGACAGAGGATGAGGAGGTTGGATGACATCACTGACTCAATGGGTATGGGACTGAGCAAACTCTGGGAGACACGGAAAGACAGGGAAGCCTGGCATGCTGCAGTCCATAGGGCTGCAGAGTTGGACACGACTTGGCGACTGAACAACAGTGTAAACTATGCAAAGGCAATAATAAGTTGTGTTTCAACTGTTGCGGGTCCCCAGAATGAAAAACAAAACCACCATAAGTGAGGATGTTCTAGGCAGAGATGATGTGGAGAAGAATCAATAGCACCAAAAGAACAAACTGCCTGATCGCTGTTCAATCTGCTTAAGTATTTTGCCACTCTTTGCATGCCACCGTCTCAGGGTTGACTCTACAGACAGGGGGAATTCAATGTGATTGCCATTCTCCCAGCGGGTTCCTCAACACTGTAAAACATCCTGAGGAAAAAAAAAAGAAACAAACCAAAACAAAACAAGAAGAAAGCCTGAGTCTCTCTCACTAGAGAGCGATCAAAGCAAAACCAAGAACTCCGAACCTGAACTAATTCATGCCAAGAACCCAACCAACTTCACCACACCCAGGTCCTGGCCTGAAACACGTTATCTGCCTACACCCACACAACTGTCGGGATGAGAAATGTGTTTTAAACATTACACACTCAGAAAGGCATGGAGTGGTCAGACCACACCAATGAGGGAGGCCCAGGAGTAAAGATAGAAGATGAATGAGAGGGAGGCTTGGCCAGAGGTCTGAGCTGCTCCAGAGAAGATGAATGGAGGTGTTGAGAGTTCTGGAAATTAACCTGGCACTCCTGGTGGGCCTCCGCCCTGGGCCACGTGAGACTAGATTGTACTACAGCCACTCTGCTGCCAAGAACAAGCTGCTGTTGTTGTTCAGGGGCTAAGCTGTGTCCAACTCTTTGCAACCTAATGGACGGCAGCACACCAGGCTCCTGTCCACCATCTCCGAGTTTGTTCAGACTCATGTCTACTGAGTCAGTGATACTATCAAACCAATCTCATCCAAGGAGTCGGCTCTTCCCATTAGGTGGCCAAAGAACTGGGGGCTTCAGCTTCAGCATCGGTCCTTCCAATGAGTATTCAGGGTGGATTTCCTTTAGGATTGTAGAACAAGTAGAAAACTGAATTACACAACATACACGGCTCCAAGGCTGCCAGGGCAGCGGGAGCCAGGGGCCCTGACACTGGAGAGAAGCACAGTGAGGTGAGCCTGTGGTCCTGGCTGTTTCTCCTGGAGGCACCTGTCCATCAGTGGGCACCCGGGTAGGAAGGCTGAGAGGCTCCAGCGCTGGGCACAGTGAACAGCCCAGGTGTCCAGAACTTCAGGAGAAAAGGGAGCCGTGTTACGGTGAGAGTGACGCTTGATGCCGCTTTTCTCTCAGGGTCCTGGCTGAGGTGGAAGGCGACGCTGAGAGGCTGAGCAGCTTGGGAACGCCTCCAGAAGTTCCACCTTGTTAGAAAGAAGAGACTGGAGTCCAGGTTCCCCACATAGGAGGAGGGGCTTGGTATCTGTCCAGATGCTCAGCTGAGACACTCAGGGGCTTTCCTCCTGGAAGTCCGAGGCCCCTGGAGTGGACCAGTCCTCCCAGGGGCTGAAATCCAGCCCTGAGTGAGCTCAGCACCAGATGGGCCAAGACTGCTAGCCTGCACCCTGGAGCAAAAGCAGGTCTCTCTGCAGATCACATCCCTCTCCCCCAGGTGACTGGAACCTGGGGACAGCATGTCTCTATGTCTCTTGTCTCCATCGCCCATTCAGTGCCTGGCTCGTCGTAAATCCTCAGTGAGCATTTATGAGGTGAATAAGAAAGCACGTGAAGTATTTTGATTTAAAAAGTTCTCTCCAGGACTTTCCTTGGTGGTCCAGTGATTAACGGTTTGCCTTATGATGCAGGAGACGTGGGTTCCATCCCTGGTCAGGGAACTAAACCCTCCCCGCCCCAACTGTTGCAGGGCAGCTAAACCTGCGACCCTCACACTCCAGTTAGGGAGTCCGTGTGCCACAACTAAGACCCGGTTCAGTTCAGTTCAGTCGCTCAGTCGTGTCCGACTCTTTGCGACCCCATGAATTGCAGCACACTAGGCCTCCCTGTCCACCACCAACTCCCGGTGTTCACCCAAACTCATGTCCATCGAGCTATCTCATCCTCTGTCGTCTCCTTCTCCTCCTGCCTCCAATCCCTCCCAGAATCAGGGTCTTTTCCAATGAGTCAACTCTTCGCATGAGGTAGCCAAAGTATTGGAGTTTCAGCTTTAGCATCAGTCCTTCCAAAGAACACCCAGAACTTATCTTCTTTAGAATGGACTGGCTGGATCTCTTTGCAGTCCAAGTGACTCTCGGTAGAGCCAGATAAATAAATGCTTTTTAATTCTTGGGGAAAATAAGAAGTTCTGTCTGCAAATATTGNCAGCTTTAGCATCAGTCCTTCCAAAGAACACCCAGAACTTATCTTCTTTAGAATGGACTGGCTGGATCTCTTTGCAGTCCAAGTGACTCTCGGTAGAGCCAGATAAATAAATGCTTTTTAATTCTTGGGGAAAATAAGAAGTTCTGTCTGCAAATATTGCAGTGTGATGGTTGCGCACCTCGTCCTGAAGAAGCAGTAGACGTGAGTGAGAGGACTCGGCCGGGAGTCCTGACCTTGGGTGACTTTACTTATATCCCTCAGCTGCAGATTCCAGAGCAAAAGGATTTAAAAATACAACGGCCTGGGGACTTCCCTGGTGGTCCAGAGGTTAAGATTCTGTATGCTGCCAATGAAAGCGATCCAGGTTCAATCCCTGGTCTGGGAACAAAGCTGTACGTGTTGTACAGCTTAACCAAAAGATTAAAAGAAACAACAAAACTGTACATGCAGGCACATCATCATAAAATTGCTGAAAATCCAGGACAAGGAGAGAAATCTTTAAAGGAAAAGAAGCTATGCTACCCTCCATGGAAGAAATAAAAGGGGCAGGAGAGGGTGGAGCCCTGCTTGGGAGATGGGCGCCTTCTGTCTGGTCAACAAGAGCAGTGGGTACAAAGCCGAGCAGGTTAACGCTGGTGTCAGGAGGACTCGAGAATTCCAGGCTAATTTTTGTTTCTTTTTGAGAAGTGGGAAGGGACGGAGGATTACTTGTTAAGAATGAGGAGAAAGAGTGGGAAGAAGTCCTGAGTGAAGTGAAAGTTGCTCAGTCATGTCTGACTCTTTGCGACCCAATGGACTGACTATATAGTCCATGGAACTCTCTAGGCTAGAATACTGGAGTGGGTAGCCTTTCGCTTCTCCAGGGGACCTTCCCAACCCAGATATCGAGCCCAGGTCTCCCGCGTTGCAGGTAGATTCTTCACCAGCTGAGCCACCAGGGAAGCCCATTGAAGAAGGTGTGACATGCTTGCCGTGAGAGCTGGAGAGTGAGTCTCCCAGAGAAATGCGTCCGCATGACTGGCCCCGTAGGTGTAGCTGGAGCTGGTGAGCAGGCCTGATCCTTCACTCTCACACTGGGCTTCGGGCCTGCCCTACCGTGTGCATGGCTCTGCAGGGGCAGGCAGCACAGCTGACTCCGCCCGCGTGGGGTCAAGAATTATCAAGCACCCAGGAAGCACCAGAAACACTCATCCTTCATTGTGTAAGATAAGCAGAGGTCAAAGAAGGTTGAGATCCACCCAAAAATTACAGGGCAAATCAGAAGTGGCAGCTGGAAGCGGGCCCGGGGTTCTTCATTCCTTGGGCGGTTGACTAATGGCAGTGTCTCTGTTTGGTGGGGAAAGTGCAGCCACAGATAATGAAAGGTCAGCAGGGCGCGTCCTTTGGTCTTCTGCATTCTTTCAGCGATAACTCGGGACTTCACCTCTGGGAGGGTTTTCTCTGCTTCTGTTTTCCCTGCAGACAGACCAGGATCTCAGAGCAAGTTGAGCCTCTGAGCAGTAAACAGGGTTGATTGAGAGGTCCTGGTCTAGAAGATCATCTAAGAACCCAGCCTGACTTTGATTAGAGCCCAGGGCTCTGTCTGATTGTGAAAAGAAAAGTCTCAGGAAAAGCAAAGGAGAACTCGTTAAAGCGGGCAGGGAGCATGTGGCGACTTTCTCTGAAGGTCAGGCGATATCTGCTGTAACCGCAAGCAAGCCCTCCTGATGCCCTTTTATTTTCACAAAGGTAGAAATCAAGGAAAGTCAACTGAAACCACAGCTATGTTAAAACAAATAAATAGATAAATCTTGATTTCCCCAAGAGCATAGGGAGAGCATTACTGCAGGGAAGTCAGACAGCGGTGGTGGAGCCAGATAGACGTCTCCCTGGGCCCTGACACTTAGAGGCTGTGTGATCTTGAGCACTTTTCTCATCCTCCACAGCCTCGGTTTCCTGATCTATAGAGTGGGGATCTATTTCAGAGGAATGGTGTGAGGCTCAATGGCTATTTTGTGTAAAAAACTGAGTACTGTGCCTACGCTTAGTGAGTTTATTCAGTTTATTTGAAACCAAATAATGTGGTCACTCTTTGTAAGCTGAGTGGATCATTTCCTTTTTTCCTTCCTTCTCTTTTCTTTTCCTTTTACTCTGAAATATATTGAAAAGTCCCTATAATGGGTAGGTATAATTAAATAATTATTAAACATCTACATACTCACCACTGTAAGAAAGATTAAACCGGGGTTATGGAAATGCTCCATGGCCCCTTTCTTATCTGACTCCCTCTATTCCTGCTCCCGAGTCAAGGGTGTTTCAAGTTTTTCTGTTTATCATCTTTGGTTTTCTGTGTGGTTTTATTACATGTGTATATATCCTCTCCAAACAATGTATCGATCCATTTTGGTTAATCTTGGAATTTATATAATGAAAATCATACTGTGTACATATTCTCCAGTAGTGTACTTTCTTAATATCAAGTTTTAAAAATTCATCTATACAGTTAGATGTAGATTTAGTTCATTCACTGTCACTCCCAGGGTCCACTGGATGAATAGGCTATAATATATTTATTTTTATGTTTTTCTATGTTTTTCTTTTTACATGCAAGAGCATCTGTATAGATACTTAAGTTATTCAACAACATTTTAATTAAAAGATGTTTGCTCCTTGGAAGGAAAGCTATGACCAACCTAGACAGCATATTAAAAAGCAGAGACATCACTTTGTCAACAAAGGTTCATCTAGTCAAAGCTATGGTTTTTCCAGTAGTCATGTATGGATGTGAGAGTTGGATCACAAAGAAGGCTGAGTACTGAAGAATTGATGTTTTCGAACTGTGGTGCTGGAGAAAACTCTTGAGAGCCCCTTGTACTTCAAGGAGATCAAACCAGTCAATCCTAAAGGAAACCAACCCTGAATATTCATTAGAAGGACTGATGCTGAAACTCCAATCCTTTGGCCACCTGATGCGAAGAGCCGACTCACTGGAAAGATCCTGATGCTGGGAAAGATTGAGGGCAAGAGAAGGGGACGACAGAGGATGAAATGATTGACTGGCATCACTGACTCAATGGACATGAGTTTGAGCAAATTCTGGGAAATAGTAAAGGACAGGGAAGCCTGGCGTGCTGCGGTTCATGGGAATGCAGAGAGTCGGACGTGACTGAGCGGCTGAACAACAGCACAGAAGTTAATATGGGTATATAGCTAAGTACAACACTCTTTTTAAAAAAGTCAGTGCAACCAGAGAAGTTTAGAAATACTAACGGAAAATGGAAGTTTCCAGAACCCCAGCAAGCACAGTGAGATGGGTGGGGTGAATACTCTGAGACAGTTCCCACTTAGAAGTGACCCCAAATGCCACGATAAGGCTCCAGGTCACAGACTGACATTTAAGAGAAACAACTAGGGAGCTGGAGCTTTACTCCAGCGGCTGCAAATTACTCCAGCAGCCACGTTCCCGGCCCTCCAGGTGCAGGGGCCCAGCTGTGCGTTCCTGGCATGTGGTCACTCCTCCAGACACAGCAACCTCAGCTCCAGGGCAAACGTCAGCTGCACGAAAACACTGGCAGAAACGCATGGATATCTTCCAAAACAGAAGTGAAGGCGAAATCGAAAATCAGAGGGGACCTCGAATTTTTCCCAGGGAATTGCTAAAAATGTAACCGCATGTTTCTTCACACTACCAACACTTCCTTCCTGAGGACTAGAGGAATTTTTCTGGTTTTTATTTTTGAAAGAACTGGGATTTTTCTTCTCACAAACATTACTTATTTATGGAAAACATGCAGAAAACATAGAAAAGACCAAGAAAATTTAAGACGAAAGCATAAGCCCACTCTTCTCAACCTTTTGATACAATCCTTTCAGTTGTTTCACAGTGTCTCTAGTATATTCATTTTGCTTTTCTAATCCTGTGCTACTGTAACACCATTTTGTAACTTAATATTTTTGTTTATCGATACCTATTTTTGATATTCTTTTCAATATCCTTCAACCACATGACTTTTAATAGGTGCAAGGTATTCCTCTGAATAAATGTCCCGTAATTTATTTAACCACTGCCTTATTTTAGACATTTTGGCTAATTCCAACTTTTCAAACTTAAAAGAAATTATGAAGATAAACAATGTTGCCCTCAACATCCACATATACACACTTTCTGGCAAAGTTCATGACGATTTCTAAAGAGTAGTTCCTGTAACTAAAATAGCTGGGTGAAAGCCAGCATGCATGGTTGAAGCTGGTTGCCTTCCCTCCAGTTCAGCCAACAGTTTATAGAACACCTGCCTCCCCACAGGCTCAAAAACACTGAGCTGTGTCACTTCTTAAATTTGCTAAAATGGTCCCCAAACTGCACTCGGTCTGATTTAACTGCTCAGGAAGTTGAGTGCTTCCTCTATTTATTGTCCGTTTGTGTTCTGACTTTTGTAATAAGCAGAGATTTAATAAGCTTTTTCTAGCCCCAACTTCCTGTTTCTCAGAAAGGGAGGCAACATTTCTTCCGGCAAAAAACAAAACTGTTCTTGGCTTTGTGGGAGTTTAGTTTCCTCAAACACACATTGTTTCAGTCTAAGGGGAACAGGTTAGGATTGAATGTCTAATAATTCAACCTCGTGACGATAAATGTTGAGGGCACAAACCAGAGAAGACTTTAGAAGAAAGGGCAAAGAGAGCATCAAGTTGAATTTGCACCATAATTCGGAGGTACTTTCCCAAGAAACAGTCTCAGTGCGAACACACATTCACCACATCCTGTTACCCCAGCATTCCCTCCCCTCCCCCCACCCACTCTGAAAGGTCTTGGGGGTGTGGACCAGCTCCAAGTGAGCAAAGCTGAACTGGGGGTCAGTTTAAGAGGCCAACAATTCCTCTGGGATACGACAGAAGGCCTGGACTTTTGACTCCCAGTCAGAATTCTGCAGTGACCATATAGCCTTAGCAAACAGCATACCCTCCGAGGGCCTCAGTTTTCCCATTTGTGAAATGGGACTACAGCATCCCGAGGATAAGACTGTGGTGAGAATGACCCGGAGGCGGAGTTCCCAGNTTTTGACTCCCAGTCAGAATTCTGCAGTGACCATATAGCCTTAGCAAACAGCATACCCTCCGAGGGCCTCAGTTTTCCCATTTGTGAAATGGGACTACAGCATCCCGAGGATAAGACTGTGGTGAGAATGACCTGGAGGCGGAGTTCCCAGAGATCTGCATTTAGCGCACAGTAGGTTTTCAAGAATAGCTCTGATAAGAATGCATCCAACCATCTCACAAGTATTTACTGAGTGCCATTAAGTGTCACGCACTGCTCCGGGGCGCCTGGGAATGACAATAGACAGTAAGCCACAAGTAAAGCCAGGGGCAGAAGGTGATAAGCACGTGGATAAACAGAAAGCAGGTGGGCCAGGGAGGCAGAGCAGGGCAGAGGGCAGAGTTCCTAAGAGAGTGACCTTGGAGCCAAGATTGGAGGGAGGGAAGGGAGTGAGAGAGCCTGGAGCCTGGAAGAGGGAAGCAGGCTGAGTCTGGCCGTTCCAGGACCGGCGCCCAGGGGAGGACTGAGCGCGGGGGCAGGTGCGGGATGGTGGGCAGCTCGCGGACGGCCCGTGCACTGCTGTGGGGCGGATCTGAGTCCGCGCGTCTACTTCTGTGTTGGTTCCCGGGCCTTGAAGGAGCTTAAGAGTCAAGTCGAGAGGACCCTGGAAGAGTGTGAAAAACCCTTAGGAGGGTTTGGCCCCGTCCTCCTGGATCGGCCTTATCAAGGTTCAAGCTGGGGGACTTCCCTGGGGGTCCAGAGGTTGGGAGTCTGCCTTCCAGTGCGGGGGACGCGGCTCCAGCCCTGTTAGGAAGTCGGTTTCCCACAAGCCGCAGGCCACAGCTACAAGAGCCCATGTTGCACCGAAAGGTCCCGCGTGCCGCGACTGGGATTGATGCAGTCATTAATAAATACTAGTTAATAATGATAAAAAAACTCAAGCTGGCTGGGGTACATTAGCTGGGGTGGAGGCAAACTCTCCATGGGTCTCTTCCCAGAGGCCGCTCCTCTGCCTCCCCTGTCCGTACCCACCACGGGGTTCAGCCCCAGGAGAGAATGTTCTGGAGCTGCCTTTGCTTAAGCTCCCCCTCAGGGAAGTGTTCATTCAGTGTTTTCACCTTTCTCCAGTATAAACAACACCCATCCCCCAACACAGCAACCTGAGAGGCCCTGGCAGGACCATCCCTGACGCCCAGGAGCTCAGGGCATCCAAGAGGAGGAGGGCCATTCCGCCTGGCTCCGCTAGGAGCACTGCTGTGTGACCCAGGGCAGGAGGGCACGCAGGGCGGGAGTCCAGAGGGTCCCCCAACAGGGGCTGCGAGAACTGAATGGCACATCCCTAGACTGCTAAAGAATCCTTAACAAACGATGTATGTTTCACTTGGATTTGAAATTGACAGGGCTCAGTTTACGTGTTTCTGTGCGCAGGAATCTCCTGGTACGAGCTGCTTAGTCATGTCTGACTCTTTGTGACCCCATGGACTGCAGCCCACCAGGCTCCTCTGTCCATGGGATTTCTCCAGGCAAGAATACTGGAGCGGGTTGCGAATTCCTCCTCCAGGGTATCTTCACGACTCAGGGATGGAAGCAGCATCTCCTGCATTGCAGGTGGATTCTTCACCACTGAGCCATGTGGGAAGCCTGAATCTGCTGGGGCTCTTTCTAAATTACAGATTCAGACTCCAGTAGGTCTGAGGGAAGGCTAGAAATTCTGATCTTTGAGAAGCTCCCAGGTAACCCTGGTGCCCCGCTTCTTGAGTAGTGAGTGTAGAGCAGTGGTTTTGATGGAGGTGGGACCACCCACAGGAGCCAGAGGTTGGAGCCAGAGGGTGGGTTGGGAACTGCCAGCATTTCGTGGATTGAATCAAGGATGTTGGTGATTCTTCAAGGTCTAGCCTGCTTCTGCTGTGACTTCTGAATATTCTGCTGGACATTCATGGAGATGGGGGAAATTTATCATTTTCTGATGTGGACACTATTTTTCATAAAAATACAACCACCCCAAGGCTAAAGTACCACAGTGGTTAGAATACTAGCCCTGGAACATGCTCCTTGCCACTAAACGAGCTGGAAGGTGAACCAAGATGTTGATTTCTAGAAGCTGAGTTCTTAACCACTGTATTACACCACGGAAGGTAAGCATCCATTTGATTACCAAAGCAATCCAGTGAAATAAGAACAACAATTCTGATACCATCTCCTTGATAAGGACTCTGAAGCTGAGGGAGTTTTTGTGATTTTTTAAAAAAATTAATTTATTTTTTATTGGAAGGACTGATGCTGAAGTTGAAGCTTCAATACTTTGGCCACGTAATGCAAAGAACTGACTCCTCGGAAAAGACCCTGATGCTGGGAAAGATTGAAGGCAGGAGGAGAAGGGGATGACAGAAGATGAGATGGTTGGATGGCATCACTGACTCGATGGACACGAGTTTGAGCAAGCTCTGGGAGTTGGTGATGGACAGGGAAGCCTGGCATGCTGCAGTCCACGGGGTCACAAAAAGCAGTCCATGGGGTTGCAAAGAGTTGGACACAACTGAGGGACTAAACTGATTTTTTATTGGAGGACAATTGCTTTACAATATTTTATTGGTTTCTGTCATATATATCAACATGAATCAGCCTCAGGCACAGGTATGTCCCCTCCCTCTTGAATGATCATCTGAGATCACTGAATACATTAACTGAATTCTTTAACTGAAGCCTCAGCACCCCTCACCGAAGGCTCCTTCTTACATATCTAATACATATCACGGGTTTAGACACAGAGTCAACATTCATGCAATGTTTTTGAATAAGTGAACAAATAAAAAGGCTTGCCTATGAAAAGACTCTACGTTTAAAACATTACAAGGCAATCTCAAAAAAAAGCAAAGTTGGAGGACTTAAACCACCCAACTTCCTACAAAGCTACAGTAATCACGTCAGTCTGGCCTTGGCACAAAGACAAACAGGTCAGTGGAGCAGAACAGAGAACCCAGGAGAAGGTCCACACTGACATGGTCCTTTGCCTTTCAACAAAGACACCAAAGTCAATGGAAAAATCAGAGTCCTTTTTCTAACAAAGGGCACTGGAATAAACTGTATTTGTATGTTGGAAAAAAAGAATGTCAACCTGCACCTTTCACCATTCACAAAAATTAATGAGCTGGAGAAGGGATCACACATAAAAGCTAAATTTTTTTTTTTTTACTTTTAATCTTTTAATTTCAATACATCTTAAAAGCTAAATTTTTATAAAAACTTCTAGAACAAAACATGACAGAATATCTCCATGACTTGGGGGTAGATAAGACAGAGAGGACTCCCCTGGTGGTAGAGAGGTGAGAATCTGCCTGCCAATGTGGGGAACGGGTTCGATCCCTGGTCTGGGAAGATCCCACATGGGCACACATCTAAGCCCCTGCACCACAACTCCAGAAGCCCGCATGCCCTAGAGCCCACGCTCCACAAGTCCACACTCCCCACCGCAAGGAGGAGGTCCTGCCCTGCAACAGAGTAGCCCTCGCTCTCTGCAACCAGCAAGGAAGCAACCAAGACCCCACGCAACCGAAAATAAAAAGCAACTAATTAAAACAGAGAAGGAACGATGCAAGAAAAACCTGATGAATCAGACGTCATCAAAACTAAACATGTCTCATCCTAAGACACCATGACTTATTATGAATTTCTCTCTGCCTGTATGAATATGTTCACAACAAGATGTAAAAGAGAAAACCACCAAAGATTAGCAAGGTTTTTTTTTTTTCCCCCCAGCTGTCAATCTAAGTAAAATGTCACCTCGGCACTTCACTGTGCTCCAGGTCATCCCACAAGACAACACATCACTTGTACCCTTGGCCGACCAATCCAATCTGACATCATGACAACCACACAGCACGGGTCAAGTATTATTAGAGGAGACTCACCTGTCTCAAGCCTCCTGAGAACAAAGTGTTGAGCACTGGACTGGATGAGATGTCTTCTTGCTTCAAAACAGGACTCGTAGGGCGTCTGGGACTCTCTGGACTGAGAGGTTTCAGAATATCTGGTGTGCTGACCTGAAAACACAAACGCAAAATTAACAGGATAGTTGTCGTCTCAGTCTGGTTTTGTTCAAATGTGATGACTTCAATGAGAATGGTGCATGTCGCTAATATGTAAACTTCCAGGTGCTGAATAAAAGGGCACGCTTCCATGTGGATAAACACACACACACACACAGAGTCCCAAGGCAGACATCATTGAGCTTTGAGACATTCACGAACAGTGACGGATGGGTTACTTAAAGACTTGAGTGAGTGAGTGAAAGTCGCTCAGTCGTGTCTGACTCTTTGCAACCCCATGGACTGTAGCCCACCAGGCTCCTCTGTCAATGGAGTTCTCCAGGCAAGAATACTGGAATGGGTTGCTGTTCCGTTCTCCAGGGGATCTTCCCCACCCAGGGATCAAACCCAGGTCTCCCACATTGCAGGCAGACTCTTTACCATCTGAACCACCAGGAACGTACTTAAGGATTAGTACAAATCTTAAAGAAACGGAATCCATATTTGACCTTCACAATGACACAGACATTTAACCACATGAAATATAGTATTCAGCCTGTGAGGCAGAATTTCATCTCTCATATGCTCATTAAAAAAGGGGGAAAAAATAAAAATATGTCTCTAAATTAAACAAAAATACTTCATAGTTGGGACTTCTATCATGTGTACAGCTTGGCTTTCAAATATGGTAGCCACTAGTCACATGGGGCTATTTAAATTCCAATCAATTAGAATCAAATCCGTTCAGCTTCTTGTTTGCACTAGACACATTTCCAGTGCTCAGTAACCGCACGTGGCAGTGGCTAGAAAGTTCTGTCTGCAGGGGTCCCCAACCTCCAGGAGCTAATGCCTGATGATCTCCACTGAGGTGGAGCTGACGTGATAATAATAAAGAGCACAGTAAACGTAATGTGCCTGAATCATACCGAAACCATTCCCGACCCCCAATCCCCACCCTGGTCCACAGAAAAATTGTCTTCCATGAAGTTCGTCCCTGGGGCCAAAAAGGCTGGGGACCATTGTATCAGACAGTGATGGTACAGAACAAGGAGGGGGACACCTCTTCCTGGTTGAAAAGACAAAGTTTCCAAATTGAGACTTTAGACTGACTCTGGGTTGGAAGTTCAACTTGGAAATATAAACAGCTGCCCTATGGCCATAATGTTCAGGAATGAAAAGCTAAGACTAGTATAGAAGAGATGAAAGACGTGATTGCCTCTGCAACATTTGTCCTTGCTCTCACTTCCCAGAACTCAACTCAGTTCCATCAGACATTTGTTAAAGCAACACTGTGTTCAATGTGCCACTCTAAGTCCTGGGGGCAAGAGGAGGGAAAGGCCGAGAAGATGCTTTGTCTGTTCTCCAAGGACTTACTGTGTGCGTGTGTGGTCCGTCATGTCCAACTCTGTGACCCCGTGGACTGTAGCCTGCCAGGCTCCTCTGTCCATGGCATTTCCTGGGCAAGAGGACTGGAGTGGGTTGCCATTCCTTGCTCCAAGGGATCTTTCCGAGCTAGGGATCGAGCCCGAGTCTCCTGCATCTCTTGCATTGGCAGGTGGTTTCTTTACTGCTAAGCCACCTGGGAAGGCCCCGGGGCTCACTAGCTCGTCAGATACAAACCATTAAAATGGAGGCAAGAGCCACGTGAACGGGATGAGAGGGAGGGCGAGGGCAGGAGGGGACCCTGGGGTGGTCTTCAGCAGGGACCTGAGTGGGTACTGAAGGCTGGCTGGGGAGAGACCCAAAGTTAGGGTATCCTAGGATGAAGGGTTATCACGATGCTCCGGTGTGAAGCACGTTCCTGGACTTGCTAGAGGCCAAACTGCAGGGACCGAAGAGGCCATGCAGAACCCTGGCCATGAGATCATGCACGCCCAGTGATGTGCGAGGCCCTCCAGAGAACAGGCGGCTCGGGGGCACCAAAGGCTGGCCACAGGGCAGGAGACAGAGGGCGGGAGGAAGCGGACACCCAAGGGGAGGATTTCAGAAGTGAAGGTGTTCAAAAGGAGACTAGAAGGCTCACCTCAAACTAAAGAAATGCAGATTTTAAAAAACTTTCCATCAGCTTCCTGTACGGCTCAGTGGGTAAAGAATCTGCCTGCAGTGCAGAGATACAGGACATGCAGATTCAATCCCTGGGTCGGGAAGATCCCTTGGCAGAGGAAATGGCAACCTGCCCCAGAATTCTTGCCTGGAGAATCCCATGGACAGAGGAGCCTGGCAGGCTACAGTCTATGGAGGCGCAAAGAATCGGACACAACTGAGCCACTAACACGTGAAATTAGCAATTATTAAAATAACAAGTGTAAAGTTTAGTGTTTTCAGGAGTGCTAGAAAACAGCTACACTGCTCCCTGGCTTCATGCAGACTGAGTCAACCCCAGAGGAAGGCAGTTCGGCAGCAGAAATTCACTTCTTGATGAACCTTGGCCCAGATACTTCCCGGAGCATTGCTGCAGCTCAAACTTAAAGGATAGAGACATAACTTGGAAGCAATCTTGACCTGATTTCTCATCCGGTCATCCTTTTAAGACCCCGATTTCCTAGTTCTGTGTCTCAGCGTCACTCCCGGCAGAGGGCCGCCGGCGTCCCGCACTTACAAAGGGCACCCATCGCGTTGCCTCCGTAGGGCTGGCGAGAGGCTCCTACATGTTCCAATGGAAGTGTGAGTGGAACTGTTGTGAGTGCACCAGCTAAGGCGTGTGTAACTGCAGCCTGACAAACATCCTATTTAAAGATGTGCTCTTTATATGCTGACCCCGTAATTATTTAGCATTTATAGATCATGCCATAATTACTGAGCACTTTATAAACATTCTGGCTAAATTTCTCTTTAAAACAGCCACAACCTCAAGCAATGTGGGGAGAGAGAATGCCTACAGAAAGTCCTGAGCATGTCCTGCCAAGAGTGTGGGAGTGAAGTGGACACACCGGGGACAAAGGGTCTACCCGGTAGGGGCTCTCTGGACACACCCCTCCACCCCGTTTTGCTGGCTTCTACCCTTGGGCACTGCTGGCCCTTCAGACTACCTAGCAGTCGGCCAGCAGTTCCCCCCGACGGCATGAGCAGCCGGGGAGGGTGATGTCACACTGCATCACTTCAGAAGGTCAGGAGCAAAGCCTACAGATACTTGCCATGCCCCAGCACCTGGTACGTGACATCAGAAGCGGAAACCGTGCAGGTCTGCAAACCTTGCTGGTGTCTCCTGGCAGGAATCACAGGAACGCTCTCGGGGGTAGCCTCCAACTGGCCCTGCCACTCTGACCACGTTACCCACCTGGCCCTCCCTTGGTGCCCAAGTCCTCATCTTTAATGGGACAGTAACAGCCCAGGCTTCACAGGGGTTGTTTAAGGATTTTAAAAGTTCATTTGTCCTCCTTAGGTGGAGCATATGTGGAAGAGGTTAAGAATGTTTAAGAGTCGGACAAACCTGGGGTGTATTCCTGGTTCCACCTTTCATGAGCCATGGCTATGAGACAAGGTGGTTAATCTCACACTAAATTCAGGTTCTAGATTTTTTTTTTTTACTTTATTTTACTTTACAATACCTTATTGGCTTTGCCATAAGGTTCTAGATTTTTATCATGGGAACAGCAATATCTTTCCCAGGAATTTTGTAAGAACGAAATGTGATCAAGTATTGGGTTGGCCAAAAACTTCATTCGGATTTGTCCATCGGACCTTACGGAAAAATCCAAATGAACTTTTTGACCAACCTGATAAATAACATATGCTCCTTCTGCCCAGAACACAGTGTCACCTAAACGCACGCTGACCCTCTCTTCCACCTCGATTCAGGAAAGACAGTTTGGACGGTGCTCATGTGGGTGCTGGAGAGCTGAAAGGAACACACGATTGTTTGCACTTCGGAGTCTCAAAGACCTTCCAAATACACGTCACACACTCTCCACGGCTTGCCCTTACAGCGAGGCGGCAGACCACCTGCTGGTCCCGAGCTCCTCAGAAACATACCCAAGATCCTGCATCTCAGGCCCACGGCCAGATCTAGTGACTCCGAATCTGCATTTCAGCAAGACCCCCAAGTGACTTGCATTCAGCCTCCAAACCAAGGCTGACTCTACCCCCCCATTTCTGGTTCTGTTGCCAAGGGTTTGTGACCATCTCCTTAAGCTTCCATAAATGTAAACAGGGTCATTTGAATACCCACCTCAGGGTGGTATGAGGATAAAAGGGAAAGCTTTTAGCAAGAGCCTGGCACAGAGGAACACGTATGAGCAATCTAGATTTATGTTTAGGTAACAGAGACTTTAAACTGCCACCTAAGTTCTCTCAGGAGATCTTTTCAGGAACATGTGTTGCTCTGGGAGGAACAGGTAGTATCATCTTCATTCCCTGGGGGGATGTGAGGGGGTGCTTTTTGGATGCTCAGGAGGTCATGTGATGACCTGGTGAATGGAGGCAGAATTCAGCATCTTGAGAGTGCGTGGAGAAGGGTGAGGAGGAGAAGGGTGAGGTTACCCTCATTCCTTTGCCTACAGAACAGTGTGTCTGGGGACACCCTCAACAGAGCCCGGGACTGCACGGAAGGGCACCTGTCCTGTCGAGCCAACTGGAGCTGTCACATCCAGCCTGCAAACAGCCAGGTGGTGGTACCTGCCACGGCCAGGTCACCTCGGCTGGACCGGAACCCAGGTTTCCAACCCTAAAGTCCGCTTTCCCTCACACTCCAGCGCATCTGCTTCTGGCTTGGTTAATCCTGGTGGGAAGAGTAATTCTTTCCCTACAGGCCTTCGTCAGGTGCTCTCTCTTCCGGTGGAGGTACCTGCAGAGTCCCCTCATGACTGCACCTGGACATGCAGCGTTTATGATTTCAACAGTTTCAGAGATCAGGACAGATGTTAACCAGAGGTTGCTGGAAGCAGGACGTGCCAGCCTCTGGCCTGAGCGAGTGCATCTGCAGGCCAGGAGTAAGTGGGCACACGGCAAGACTGCAGCTGAGCCTCTGTGCTTGGCGTGGCCTGGAAGCCTTAGGGGGCTGTGGGGGTCACATGGAAGCCTTTCCCTGTTCTGAACCACATTCCAAACGCAATACATCTGAATTTTGACCTTCATTTGGCCAGCACCCCCACCCCACCCAATGGAGGGGTTTATAAGTGTTTTTTTAGACTGCTTGATATCCAGCTTTGAAATAAAAGGACAGAGAGCCCTACAGAGAAGACGGGCAGGTGCTGGGGTGGCCGGGGATACCCTGGCGGTCACGTTGATTGCGGTGTCAGACTGGCTCCTCCTCTCCGGCCGGCCCTCGCGCTGCCTAGGGACCGTCTCCGGGTGCTGCTTGTCAGAGGTCATGTCATTCTGGGACTTGGAGAGCTCTAGAAAAGAAATACAAGGAAGACAGGTGGGAACACACAGCTTTGCTGAGACCTTTCTCCAGGATTTCCGCATCCCAAGCTCGGGCCCAGAGGAGAGTCCCTGACATCCCACTGGACGTGGGACTCCAGCACAGGATGGGGGGCTGGCTCCTGAATGGTGACCGTGTGTTCACAGGTCTCTGCAGGTAGGGCTGCTGTCAAGGGGGTTCAAGCCCAACCTCCCCACCAGGTTACCCCAAATTTAGGCCATTATACATCCCAAGTGTCTGGTTGTCCCAACACAAAGAAGACAGCTGAACAAACAAGCTGGGTTTTTAGGGGCTCCTTACAAAGATTTTACAATTAAATACCGCTTCTTGGGGTAGAAATAAGCCTTGAGGTATCCTTATAACCATTTCCATAAGCAAACCCTGAAAAGATGACTTAAAAATTTCTTTGCAATAAAGTAGTTTAGAATTAAGATGAGTAAAGAAAGGAAGGAAGGAACCCCACATGGTAAGTGCCCCCTCAAAGGTGAGCGTGTCCTTTAAAAGGCTTCCTTTTCCCAGGAGAGCCTTGTCACTCTAACATGGACCTTGAAACCACTCAACACTCAGTAGAGATATAACACAGCTCACATATGTCATTTCAAATTTTCTAGTGGCCACATTTTAAAAAGCAAAAAGAACCAGGCAAAGTTAATTGTAATACTGTATTTCATTTAATGCAACATCTCCAATATATTAGGACTTCCCTGGTGGCTCAGATGGTAAAGCATCTGCCTACAATGCGGGAGACCCGGGTTCAATCCCTGGGTTGGGAAGATCCCCTGGAGAAGGAAATGGCAACCCATTCCAGTACCCTTGCCTGGAAAATCCCATGGACATAGGAGCCTGGTACGCTACAGTCACAAAGAGTCAGACACGACTGAGTGACTTCACTTTCATTCAATGTATTGTGAGAATATATTATTGGTATTAAAATTATTAATAAAAAATTTCACTCTTGGGTCAATAGCAAGTCTCCGGAATCTGATGTGCGTTTTCCTCTGGCCACATTTCAAGAGCCACGTGAGGTCAGAGGCTCACGTGTTGGGCAGCGCTCCTTCAGAGCGCCCCTCTGTCTCGTGGCCCGCCCCTCATGCTGTTGATGAGCGTGCGCCAGGCAGGGCTGAGTCAGTGCATTGCCTGTCCTTTAGACGAGATCCCAGACCTGTCTACCCCCACAAAGCCCCGGGGCGCCCCTGCCCCCCAGGATGTGCCACAGTCGCTCCCCTCCAGGCAGCGCTGCCCACGCCGCTGTCCAGTCTACCCACTGGAAGCTTCGGGGCCTCCTGCTCTGCTGGCAGCTAGAAAGGTCCCAGCACACATGAGGCCTTCAGAGCTGTTGGTGATGCAGACACGGGATGGGGGAAGGGCCCTGGCTTTCTCCAGGAGCCAGTGTGTGTGCCTGGCCTGCAGGGTGGTGCCAGAACCCCCGGAGAGGCAGCCACTTACTTTTCATGTGGGTGGTGACAGACAGAAACAAATTTTCCACGGACTTATTGAATCCTTTAAACTGCCCGAGTTCCTGCAACTAAAGCAGAGACAGGAGAGAGAGTGAGACTTCTGTCTGATGACTGGTGTTTGCCCCAGCAGGCTCCAGGCCACCAAGCCCCAACGCCTGCATGGGTGGGTGAAGGCGTGTGTGGGTTCTCCGGGTGCATGCTAGTGTGTGTCTGGGGCACAGGCCTCTAGGGAGGAGGGAGGAGCCCTTTTTACTCAGCGTTTCTCCTCTGAGTTTTGACAACTGCCTTAAAGGAAGGGGCAGTACCGTGTGGCTGTCGAAAAGCTAACAACTACCTCGTAGAAATAAGCAGACACATCATGGGCTCAAAGACTGCAGTGAACAAATTCTCCCTTCTCTAGCCTCCTTCTCTTACGTCCCTGACCCCAGCTCTGCCCAGAGAGGATGTCAACGTGGGCAGAATGCCCGTGACACAAGGGAGCGGTGAGCAGATGGAGCCAGGGGTCAGGTACGCCTCCCCGTGCAGGAAAGAGGAAAAAGGAAGAGCAAGAGCAGAAATGAGACCCCCCCCCCCCCCCCCCCCC
>SJYV01043523.1:678003-709781 GCA_006410875.1 Neotragus pygmaeus | reverse complement strand
ATTTGTAACACTCAATAGTGGCTTATTTTGTTGTGATATCTGCCAGTTAGACAATAAGCTTCCAGAGGGCAGGGACCATGTCTTCCTTGGCCACTGTTTTCCTGTATCACATGGCTCAGTGTTTGGTGGATGGCAGTTACCCAGAAAATAGTTCTTGAAGGAATGCATTAATGATTTAATAGATTATTTCTTGGTTGAATCTGTCTACACATGACTTGCCATCATGGAGCTTAAAGTCTACTGGAGGAGAGAAGATTGGTATATTTGGAAGCAATCTCTGGATGACATAAAATAATGGTGATGAAATGCTACAGTACTTGACTCTGATACCTGTTGTAGGAGCCCAGAAGATAGAGAAGGTAGATATTATTGTGGGCTGTGATGATCAAGGAATGCTTCCTGGAGAAGCTCAGACTTGGGGTGAACCCAGAATTCTGTCCCTAGACATGACTTACTCAGCAATGTGGCTCAGAACTATGGCTCAGTTAAGGGGGATCAAGTACTAGGTTTGTTATTAATGAGTTTCTTTGGGACCCAGGGATCCCAGGTGTCAGGGCATCATAGGAGAGAGGAGTCAGAAGACAATGGCAGAGCCTCTGGCTGGAAATGTACGATACAGAAGTAGCAGACAGGAAGCAGGCTCTGGAGCCACACTCAGACAAGCTGGATAAGCTGGAAGTGATTCTAAAATCTCCTTTAACAGGTAACTGCTGCAGCTAAGTCGCTTCAGTCGTGTCCGACTCTGTACGACCTCATAGACGGCAGCCCACCAGGTTCCTCCATCCCTGGGATTCTCTAGGCAAGAATACTGGAGTGGGTTGCCATTTCCTTCTCCAATGTATGAAAGTGAAAAGTCAAAGGGAAGTCGCTCAGTCGTGTCCGACTCTTAGCGACCCCATGAACTGCAGCCTACCAGGCTCCTCCGTCCATGGGATTTTCCAGGAAAGAGTACTGGAGTGGGGTGCCATTGCCTTCTACAAACAGGTAACAGGACACCCTAATTCTATAGTACAGCTCCTGCTGGATGATTCAGAAGTCTCATTGTTTTCCATCCTCAATAGTGATTCCCATCTCCAAATGTAGTTGAGAATCACCAAAGCTGTTATTGGGAGCTAATAAGCTATGTATTTGGAGAGTATGTTATACTTTGCATACAACCATCACTCTAAACTCACAGTTCTTCAAGGTGTATAAGACTCACCGATGGAGCATAACATTGGAAAAGATCAGCAATTTGCCAAGATCGACTGCTGATGTTTTTCGCTGTTTAGTCTCTAAGTTCTGTCTGAATCTTTTGCGACTCCATGAACTGTAGGCTCCTCTGTCCATGGGATTTATCAGGCAAGAATACTGGAGTGGGTTGCCATTTCCTTCTTCAGGGGATCTTCCTGACCCAGGGATCAAACCTTCATCTCTTGCTTGGCAAGAGGATTCTTTACCACTGAGCCACCTGAGTCATTAAATGATGGAATCTGACTCCTCTGGGCTCTGGAATATTTTGCTTGTGGGTGAGCTAAACAGAAAGAGACTGTCTTGGCAGCCCCTTTCTGTGAAGCCAGTCTTCCTCACCCTCCATCAAACTGCCCTGATATTAATATCTTTAACTCGGGATAAATTCAGTTCATAAGCTGAGAGGAAATCCGCACTATCTGGGGTACCAGATGTGCCCTGTTCTTTGGGNGTCTTGGGAGCCCCTTTCTGTGAAGCCAGTCTTCCTCACCCTCCATCAAACTGCCCTGATATTAATATCTTTAACTCGGGATAAATTCAGTTCATAAGCTGAGAGGAAATCCGCACTATCTGGGGTACCAGATGTGCCCTGTTCTTTGGGTCCATTGGGCATCCTCCCACTCTTCCTCTGTCCCAAACTCAAGGCAATCTCTTTCTGATTCGCTGGGACAAAACTACACTTCATCTCCTAATTCTGGCCAAATCATTTTTTCTTTACTAGAAAATTCCATTCTCATTCTGGGGCTCAGGCTTTTGGAAATAAAAGCCAGGAAAAGGCGTGGACTCTTTCTGCTTTCCTCCCACATCTCTATTCTGAGGCAATGAATACAGACCTGACTACCTACTTGAATGGGGGGAAGTGAATGTGAGATACAAGGAAATAAATCTTTCAAAGATCAATGTCTCACAATTATTCCAGACACAATTTTTGAGNCAGAAAATTCCATTCTCATTCTGGGGCTCAGGCTTTTGGAAATAAAAGCCAGGAAAAGGCGTGGACTCTTTTTGCTTTCCTCCCACATCTCTATCCTGAGGCAGTGAATACAGACCTGACTACCTACCTGAATGGGGGGAAGTGAATGTGAGATGCAAGGAAATAAATCTTTCAAAGATCAATGTCTCACAATTATTCCAGACACAATTTTGGAGATATTCACAGACTGAGAAAGTTCAAGGATCATTTAATTATCCTCTCCTTGAATTGGTTGATTTGCCTCTCATTTTTTCTGGTTCTGCTGCTTTTGTTCGTATCCACTAAGGTGAGTCTTTTGTTTGCCCTCCTGCTCTGTTCTCTGACCAAAAGGAAAAGGTGGTTGTATTTATACTCTGAAGTTGACTGCAAGTATCTCTCTTTAATGTTCAGATGTGTGAATAAAAACATTTCCCAAATTCCCTGGCTGTACAGTGGTTAAGACTCTATGTTTTCACTGCCTAGGGCCAGGGTTTGATTCCTGGTCAGGGANAAAAGGTGGTTGTATTTATACTCTGAAGTTGACTGCAAGTATCTCTCTTTAATGTTCAGATGTGTTAATAAAAACATTTCCCAAATTCCCCAGCTGTACAGTGGTTAGGACTCTATGTTTTCACTGCCTAGGGCCAGGGTTTGATTCCTGGTCAGGGAACTAAGATTCCACAAGCTGCCCAGCACTGCCAAAATACAACTACAACAAAATCGCACACATTTCCCACTTCCTCTTGCAGAATAATTTACTCTCAGAACTCATTCGTCCTGTGCTCTCTTCCGTAAGACTTTTTCTCAATAATATATATTCATCTGCAACATGTAACCAGTTCTGGAAACCCTCCTAGCTAAAAGTTAAGCTCTGAAGTTAGACTGTTGGATTTAAGTCCCAGATCTGTTGCTTAATAGGTATGTGACCTTGGGCAAGTTATTTATTTTCTATCTAAAAAATGAAGATAGTGGTACCTATCTCAGGGGCTTCCTTGGTAGCTCAGACGGTAAGGAATCTGCTTTCAATGCAGAAGACCCCAGGTTTGAACCCTGGGTCAGGAAGATTCCCTGGAGAAGGGAATGGCAACCACTACAGTATTCTTGCCTGGGGAATTACATGGATAGAGGAGCATGGTGGGCTTACTGTCCATGGAGTCACAAAGAGTTGGACACAACTGAGCTATTAGCACACACACACAGAGTACCTATCTCATATGGTTGCTGTGGAGAGTAAATGAGTCAGTGCATATTATGCTTTTATCCCAGTGTTTAGCAAGAGCAAGCGCTGACACCTGTGTTCATGCTCTTGTTACTACTGTCATCATCATCACCATCGTCATCACTACCTTAAGCGCCATCATCTTCTCACCATCAGCATCATTCCTGAGTGGTAAGGATGGTGACTAATTTTCTGGTTGATATTATATTGTTTGTATCCCTAAGTGAGAGGCATATAGATTTAGACCACTTCCTGTCTACTTTCAGATCATGCTGCTTTGACCCCATCCACGGTTCTGTTGTGGAACATTCATAGAGAATTTAGGAATTTGATTGAATTTGACCCATAATTTCATATATGTTTGTTGTTTCCTTTACATAAATATTTATTTACAAACCTGGGAGATTTCAAATAAAGTAGTAAACAACTGCTATGATTTATGAGCATTTAATGAAAATATTTTTGAAAGTTCTGCAACATATATATATATACATATATATATAGGTTTATACTTTCATACAGATTTTTCTTAATTTTCAAAAGGTAAAACAAAAGCAGCGTGAAAATGGGAAACCAAACAGTCGTCTCAGAATTCCTCCTCCTGGGCCTGCCCATTAGACCTGACCAGCAAGACCTGTTCTACACTCTGTTCCTGGCCATATATGTTACCACCGTCCTGGGGAACCTCCTCATAATGCTCCTGATTCGACTGGACCCCCACCTCCACACACCCATGTATTTGTTTCTCAGTAACCTGTCTTTCTCTGACCTCTGCTTCTCCTCTGTTACAATGCCCAAATTGTTACAGGACATGCAGAGCCACATCTCGTCCATCTCTTATGCTGGCTGCCTGACACAAATGTACTTCTTCCTGCTTTTTGCAGACCTGGAGAGCTTCCTGCTTGTGGCCATGGCCTATGACCGCTGCGTGGCCATCTGCTTCCCCCTGCGCTACACCGCCATCCTGAGCCCCAGGCTCTGTCTCTCCCTGCTGGTGCTGTCCTGGGTGCTGACCATCTGCATTTCGTTGTTGCACACCCTGCTCATGGCTCGGCTGTCTTTCTGTGCTGATAATATGATCCCCCACTTCTTCTGTGACATGTCAGCTCTGCTAAAGTTGGCCTGCTCTGACATTCAGATAAATGAAACGGTGATTTTTATCTTGGGAGGGCTTGTCATTATTGTTCCATTCCTGTTGATATTTTCATCCTATGCACGAATCGTGTCCTCCATCCTCAAGGTCCGCTCCGCCAGGGGTATCCGCAAAGCTTTCTCCACCTGTGGCTCCCACCTCTCCGTGGTGTCTCTCTTCTATGGGACAATCATTGGCCTCTATCTTTGCCCTTCATCTAACAACTCTACTTTGAAAGAGACTGTCATGGCTATGATGTACACTGTGGTGACCCCCATGCTGAACCCCTTCATCTACAGCCTGAGGAATCAAGACATAAAGGGAGCTCTGAGTAGAGTCTTTTCAAAATGGACAATTAGCTTTTTTTTCAATCAGTGACTTTAAAGATTAAGGGATGTTTTCAAACAGTAGGTGTAATACTGACAGTGAGTAGTATTCTAAACAGCTTAGGTAGCACCCAAGCTTGGTGCTGCTGGTGCAGCCTGCATAGTACCCCCAAGAACAGTTTCTCCCAAATGTCATTAGAGGCAGGTTACATTGTGTCTCTTGGGTTTTTCACTGAATCTTGATTGTGATGCACCACGATGTGTAGTGGACACTCAATGACTATTATTCAGTTTTGAATAAATACCACTGTATTTTGGTGTTTATTGCACTCAAGGAATGTATTGTTGTTGTTTAGTTGTTAAGCTGTGTCCAACGCAAGCCTGTGGACTGTAATCCACCAGGCTCCTCTGTCCAGTATAGTAGTTCCTAATTCTCTAAGAAGCAAATCCAGGTTTCTCAAACACTTCTGTACTTTGCTTCTGCCAAACATGTCTACTCCATGAAAATTATCTTCCAATTTATTATGTGTTACTCTTGTAACTTTATTCTCCAGGAGCATCATTTTCCCCCTTGCTAATCTATTCAGTTTTAAATTTTATTTTCAGGTATTGATTGATTCATCCATTTAATGACCACATTCTAAAATTATCTGTTTCCTTTAACTGTACCAATCATTTGCCCGTTAATGGCAAGTTAATTACTTCTGACATGTGCTGTGCTAAGTCACTTCAGTTGTGTCCTACACTTTGCAATGCCAGGGACTGTAGCCCTCTAGGCTTCTCTGTCCAAAGGATTCTTGGAGCAAAAATACTGGAGTGGATCTTGCAACTGTGCCCTTCTCCAGGGGATCTTCCCAACCCAGGGACCAAACCTGAGTCTCTCGAGTCTCCTGCACTGGCAAGCGGGTTCTTTACCACTATTGCCACCTGGGAAGACCTACTTCTTTTGGTACTATCTATATTTTAAATTTTATTTTTAATTAAACAAATTTTAGAGTCTTTATTGAATTTGTTTCAATGTTGCTTCTTTTATGTGTGTGTGTGTGTGTGTGTGTGTTTTCTGGCCATGAGTCATGTGGGATGTTAGCTCCCTGACCAGGAATTGAACCCATACTCCCTGCATTGGAAGGTGAAGTCTTAACCATTGGACTGTCAGGGAAGTCAAGGTAGTATCTATGTTTTCGATGAGAATTCATCTTTTGAATTAAAATTATGTGGATTGGATCACAGAGTTCTGTTATGAATTGTTTAATTTATAGACATTAAAATGGTGGCTCACCTATTGCCCAAGGTAACACAAATAGAGGCTGAAAGACTAAAGTCTATTTATGACTCAGAGGTAGATTTTTTCCCTCTGGAATATTATGACTGAAATTATCTGGTGCTTTCTTTGTTTATTTCTTTTCTTATCAAGTACATTACAAGTGTCTTGATCTTGAAGACAGGTACCCTCTACTCTCTATGGTGCCTAACTCAGTGTCTTGAATCTGCTAGATATAGAGAATAAATATCTATTGATTTGATTTGAATGCATTGATATATTTCTTGAAAAAAATTTATGTCTTAAAAGATCCCACCTTTAAAAAAGTCCTCCTAATAATGCCAACTTTTACTTCATTTCTTCTTAAAAATTTTTATTGATTTTGAAAATAATACATTCTCACCAAGAAATAGCCAAACAACAAAGAAATAAGTAATAAAGTGGAATATGTGGGTCCTCCATTGTTCTTCACCCCCTCCATGATGGCAGTTAAAAGCTGGGGCACACTCTTCCAGTTATTGTCTATGCACAGACTAACTTTATATATTATAAATAAATAGGACTAAATTGTAGCTGCCATTTTCTCATTATCACTTAAAGTATGTTCTGAATTCATCATTTCACATAAGGACATGTAGTTCTTCTAGAAGCTATGTCATGTTTTGTTAAATGGATGTCATTTACCATAATTTATTTAAATGATCTATTCTTGGTGGACATTTGGGTTATTTTCAGTTTTTTATTATTTTGAATAATGCTTCTATTTTATTTACTGGTTCATAGTAAATGAACTTTGTGGACCTAAGCTGTGTTTCTGTGGGCATATTTTCAGAAATGGGTATACTCAGTCACAGGATGTGGACATTTTTAATTGGATAGAAACTGTCAAACCGCCTCCAGGGAATTCTTCTCAAGTAAGCCTCCTGATGAAAGTGAAAGAGGAGAGTGAAAAAGTTGGCTTAAAGCTCAACATTCAGAAAATGAAGATCATGGCATCCAGTCCCATCACTTCATGGGCAATAGATGGGGAAACAGTGGAAACAGTGTCAGACTTTATTTTATTGGGCTCCAAAATCACTGCAGATGGTGATTGCAGCCATGAAATTAAAAGACGCTTACTCCTTGGAAGGAAAGTTATGACCAACCTAGACAGCATATTAAAAAGCCAAAACATTACTTTGTCAACAAATGTCCGTCTAGTAAAGGCTATGGTTTTTCCTGTGGTCATGTATGGATGTGAGAGTTGGACTATAAAGAAAGTTGAGTGCTGAAGAATTGATGCTTTTGAACTGTGGTGTTGGAGAAGTTGAGTCCCTTGGACTGCAAGGAGATCCAACCAGTCCATTCTGAAGGAGATCAACCCTGGGATTTCTTTGGAAGGAATGATGCTAAAGCTGAAACTCCAGTACTTTGGCCACCTCATGTGAAGAGTTGACTCACTGGAAAAGACTCTGATGCTGGGAGGGATTGGGGGCAGGAGGAGAAGGGAACGACAGAGGATGAGATGGCTAGATGGCATCACNGCATGTATGGATGTGAGAGTTGGACCTAAAGAAAGCTTAGCACCGAAGAATTGATGCTTTTGAACTGTGGTGTTGGAGTAGACTCTTGAGAGGCCCTTGGACTGCAAGGAGATCCAACTAGTCCATCCTGAAGGAGATCAGTCCTGGGTGTTCATTGGAAGGACTGATGTTGAAGCTGCAACTCCAATACTTTGGTCACCTAATGGGAAGAGCTGACTCATTTGAAAAGACTCTGATGCTGGGAAAGATTGAGGGCAGGAAAAGAAGGGAACGGCAGAGGATGATATGGTTGGATGGTATCACCAACTCAATGGACATGGGTTTAGGTAGACTCCAGGAGTTGGTGATGGACAGGGAGGCCTGGCGTACTGCAATTCATGGGGTCATAAAGAGTCGGACATGACTGAGAACCTGAACTTAACTGAACCTTGATTCCAACTTGTGACCTACCCATCCTGGCATTTCCCATAATGTAATCTACATACAAGACAAATAAGCAAGGTGGGAAAATATACAGTCTTGTTGTACTCTTTTCCAATTTTGAACCAGTTAGATATAAAATTCTAGCTCTTGCCTCTTGACCTGCATACAGATTTCTCATGATGTTTTCTGGTACTCCCACCTCTTTAAGAATTTTCCACAGTTTGTTATGATTCATGGAATCAAAGCTTAAATGTAGTCAGTGAATCAGAAAGAGATGTTTTCCTGGAATTTTGTTGCTTTTTATATGATCCTATGGATGTTGGATATTTGATCTCTGGCTCTCTTCCCTTTCTAAACACAGCTTGTATATAAATTGAGATCTGGAAGTTCTCAATTAATATGCTGCTGAAGTCTAGCTTGAAGGATTTTGAGCATAACTTTTATAGCGTGTGAAATGAGCACAATTGTAAGGTAGTTTGAACATTCTTTGGCATTATTCTTCTTTGTTACTGGAATGAAAACTGACCTTTTCCAATCTTGTGGCCATTGCTGACTTTTCCAAATTTGCTGACATATTGAGTGCAACACTTTAACAGCATCAAGAATCATCAATGCTTCTTAACTCCAAAGTTTTGTGACTTTTTTTTTAAAGCTCAATAAATTTCTCAGATAATCTATCAGAAATGTACCAGAGAATTAACATTAATTCATTTAAGCCCTAATTCCTGAATGTCTCTTACTAAATTGTTTAAGCCTCAATTTCCTCAACTGTAAAATTGGGATGACATTACCATTTCAACACTTTAAATATCTCTCGTCTGGCCTTTAGAGTTTGTGCTGAAAAATCATCTGATGTCCTTAAGAATATTCTCTTGTATGTTACTTGTTGCTTTTCCCTTGTTGCCTTTAATATTTTCTCCTTGTTTTAATTTTTGTTGACTTGATTACTAAGTGTCTTGGCAAGTTTCCTCCTTGGCATACACTGTTTGGGACTCTCAGCACTTCCTGATCCTTGAATATTTTCTTTCCCATGTTAGTGAGGTTTTTGACTGTTATCTCTTCAAATATTTTCTCAGTTCCTTTCTCTCTCTCTTCTCCTTCGGTTGTTGTTCAGTAGCTAAGTCATATCTGACTGTTGGTGACCCCATGAACCCTAGGCTTCCCTGTCCTTGAAGTTTGCTCAAACTCATGTCCATTGAAGCAGTGATACCATCCAACTGTCTCATCCTCTGTCACCCACTTCTCCTCCTGCCCTCAATCTTTCCCAGCATCAGGGTCTTTTCCAATGAGTTGACTCTTCACATCAGGTGGCCAAATTATTGGAGCTTCAGCTTTAGCATCAGCTCTTCCAATGAATATTCAGGATTGATTTCCTTCAGAATTGACTGGTTTGATGTCCTTGCTTTCCAAGGAATTTTCAAGTGTCTTCTCCAGCACCACAATTCAAAAGCATCAATTCCTCAGTACGCAGCTTTCTTTATGATCCTACTCTCATTTCCTCCTCCAGGTAATCTTCCTAACCCAGGAATCAAAGGCACATCTCCTCCACTGGCAGGCAGATTCTTTACTACTGAGCCACCTGAAAGCCATCAGAAAGGTCTTAATGACTCAAATAACTATGATATTGTGGTCACTCATCTAGGCCAGACATCCTGGAGTGTGAAGTCAAGTGGACCTTAAGAAGCATTACTACAAACAAAACTAGTGGAAGTGATAGAATTCCAGCTGAACTATTTAAAATCCAAAAGATGCTGCTGCTAAAGTGCTGTACTCAATATATCAGCAAAGTTGGAAACTCAGGAATGGCCACAGGACTGGAATAGGTCAGTTTTCATTTCAATCCCAAAAAAGGGCAATACAAAAGAATATTCCATCTGCTGTACATTTGCACTCATTTACAGACTAGCAAGGTTATGCCTAAAATCCTTCAAGCTAGGCTTCAGTAGTACGTGTACTGAGAACTTTCAGATGTACAGAGTTTCAAAGAGACAGAGGAACTAGAGATCAAATTGCCAGCATTCATTGGATCATGAAGGGGGTTTCAAAAAAATATCTGCTTCATTGACCACACTAAGCCTTGACTGTGTAGATCACAAAAAGCTGTGGAAAATTCTTAAAGAGATAGCAATACCAAAGCACGTTACCTGAGTCCTGAGAAATCTGTATGCAGGTTAAGAAGCGTATGGCAAAGCCAATAGAGTATTGTAAAGTAAAATAAAGTAAAAAAAATTTAAAAAAAGAAATTAAAAAAGTAAGCTAGATAATTCTCTAATAAATATCTGTATTATTCATTTATTTAAAAAAAAAGAAGAAGAAGCAACCGTTAGAACTGGACATGGAACAACTGATTGGTTCTAAACTGGGAAAGGAGCACGTCAAGACTGTACATTATCACCCTGCTTATTCAACTTCTATGCAGAGAGCATCATGCAAAAATGCGAAGCTTGATGAATCACAACCTGGATCAAGTTTGCAGGGAGAAGTATCAACAACCTCAGACATGCAGATGATATCACTCTAATGGCAGAAAGGGAAAGGAACTTAACAGCCTCTTGATGGAGGTGAAAGAGGAGAATAAAAAGACTGGCTTGAAACTCCATGTATACTATCATGTAAGAAACGAATNTGCAGGGAGAAGTATCAACAACCTCAGACATGCAGATGATATCACTCTAATGGCAGAAAGGGAAAGGAACTTAACAGCCTCTTGATGGAGGTGAAAGAGGAGAATAAAAAGACTGGCTTGAAACTCCATATATACTATCATGTAAGAAACGAATCGCCAGTCTATGTTCTATACAGGATACAGGATGCTTGGGGCTGGTGCACAGGGATGATCCAGAGAGATGATATGGAGTGGGAGGTGGGAGGGGGATTCAGGATTGGGAGCTTGTATACACCTGTGGTGGATTTATGTCAATGTATGGCAAAACCAATACAGCATTGTAAAGTAAAATAAAGTTAAAAAAAATTTAAAAAAATTATGACATCCATTCCCATAGCTTCATTGCAAATAGAAGGGAGAAAGTGGGAGCAGTGACAGATTTTATTTTGTTGGGCTCTACAATCACTGTGGATGGTGACTGCAGCCAAAATATGTTTGCTCCTTGGAAGGAAAGCTATGAAATTAAAAACCTAGACAGTGTATTGGGATTCCCAGATGGCACTAGTGATAAAGAATGCAGAAGACATAAGAGATGGCAGTTCAGTCCCTGGGCTTGGAAGATCCCCTGGAGGAGGACATGACAACCCACTCCAGTATTCTTGCCTGGAGAATCCCATGGACAGAGGAGCTTTGTGGGCTACAATTCAGGGTCACAAAGAGTCAGACAAGACTGAAGCAATTTCGCACACACACAGACAGCATATTAAAAAGCAGAAACATCACTTTGCTGACAAAGGTCAGTATAGTCAAAGCTATGGTTTTCCTAATAGTCATGTTCAGATGTGAGATTTGTACCGTAAAGAAGTCTGAGGGCCAAAGAATTGATGCTTTTGAATTGTGGTGCTGTGGAACACTCTTGAGATTCCCTTGGATTAAAAGAAATCAACCCTGAATATTCATTGGAAGGACTGTTGTTGAAGCTGAAGCTCCAATACTTTAGCTACCTGATTTGAAGAGCCAACTCATTGCAAAATACCCTAATGTTGGGGAATATTGAAGGCAAAAGGAGAAAGAGGCTGTGGAGGATAAGATGGTTAGTTAGCATCACTGATTTAATGGGCATGTGTCTGAAAAAACTCTGGGAGATAGTTGAGCACAGAGGAGCCTGGCATGCTATAGTGACTTAGTGACTGAACAACAAAAACAGTGACTAATGATAGTGAGCATCTTTTCTTGTGGTTATTGCACATTGGTACAACTTCTTTGGAAAATTATTGCACATTGGTACAACTCCTTTACCCATTTTTAAGTCAGTTGTTTATTTTGTTCAGTTGTAAGAATTTTATATATCCTAGATACAAGCCCTTTATTATATATATGACATTTTCATCTATTTTGTAGGTTGTATTTTCACTTTCTTGATAGTATTTTTTCATAGACAAAGGTTTATATTTTTGATCACATTCAATTTATCTCTTTTTTCATTGTTTATGTTTTGGTATTGTCTGTTTGGCAAATTGAAAGTCATGAGTATCTGCCCCTGTGTTTTTTGTAACAGTTAAAAAAAAATAGCTTTAGCTATTAAGTTGAATTTTTCAATCTAAGTTACTTTTTCTTCATATTGCAAGTTGAACTCAACTTGCAGGTGAATATCCAGTTATCTCGACAGTACTAATGGAAAAAAGACTTCGTCCCCTATTTTTCATAGCATCTTGTAAAAAATAAATTCACCATTACTCACAATTGTAGTGTATTCTTCTATATATCTATCCTTTGCTAGGATCACACAATTTGGTAGTTTTATAATCTAGTTCTTTATCAAGACTGTTTTGGCTATTCAAGGTCCTTTGCAATTCTATGTAAGTTTTACAGTTTAGCTTTTTTATTTCAGCAAAAAGTGCTATTGATATTTCAAAAATGTTAGAGCTAATAAACAGATTCAGCAAAGTTTCAGGATACAAAGCCAACATACAATAATCAGTGGTATATCTACAAATCCGTAATAAACAATCAAAAAGGAAATGAAGAAAATCATTCCATTTACATTAGAATTAAAAGAATAAAATGCTTATGAATATATTTAAACAAGAAGTGCAACACACATACTGACCATTACAAAACATTGCTCAAAGAAATTAAAGAAGACATAGGTAAGTAGGAAAACATCCTGTGTTCAGGGATTGGAAGAGTACTTTGTTAATACTTAAAATAGTCTGTAGGTTCAATGGAATAGTGAAAGTGTAAGTTGCTCAGTCGTGTTCCACACTTTGCAACCCCACAGGCTACACAATCCATAGAATTTTCCAGGCCAGAATACTGGAGTGGGTAGCCTTTGCCTTCTCCAGGGGATCTTCCCAACCCAGGGATCAAACTCAGGTCTCCTGCATTGCAGGCAGATATATATATATTTATCAGCATTTCTTTCATGGAATCTTTTGGATTTTCTGTACATAAGGTCTGTCCTATCCAATTTGGTTGCCTTTTATTTCTTTATCTTGCCTAATTTTCATGAATATAACATCAAATACAGTGTTGAATAGAAGTGGGAGAGTGTACATGCTTATTTTGTTCTTGATCACTAAGGAAAGCTTTCTGTCCTTCACCACTGAGTGTGATTCTTAGTTGTGGGTTTTTTTAAATAGATGATCTTTTATAGGGGATCTTTGTTTTGATTAAGAAAATGCCCTTTTTAATGATTTTGTTAAGATTTTTAAATTTTCAATATTGAAATTTAAGTGTTGGATATTATCAAATACTTTCTATATCAGTTAAACGTGCCACTTTTTAAATTCTGTTTTTGTTTTGTAGAAGTATGAGTCACAATGTATGGCAAAGCCAATAGAGTATTGTAAAGTAAAATTTAAAAAAAAAGAAAGAAAGAACCATGTAAATTGAAAAAAAAAGTATATATNTGCCCAACTCTGGGTGCTGAATGACTCCTTGGCGGACAAGAGCTACCTCTGGGGGTCTATGTCATCACAAGCAAACATGGCAGAATTTGAAGCCATCTCAGGCCCACCAACTCCTGACTTGTGTCATGCCATATGTTGGTATATAAAGTGAAAGTCACTCAGTTGCGACCCCATGGACTGAAGCCCACCAGGCTCCTCTGTCCATGGAATTCTCCAGGCAGGAATACTGAAGTGGATTGCCATTCCCTTCTCCAAGGGATCTTCTCAATCCAGGGACTGAACCTGGGTGTCCTGCACTGGCAGGTGGACTCTTTACTGTCTGAGCCACCAGGGGAGCCCAAGGTATAATCACATCCAATCTTACAAAAAGACCAGCCTGCCCGGGGTGAAGAAAGCTTTGGGCAAGTATGGCCCTGCTAATGTGGAAGGCACCACAGAAGGTGGAGCTACAGATAATGAAGATGATGAGGACATTGATCCCTTTGGATCTGATGAGGAGGAGGAAAGTGAAGAAGCCAAGAGGCTAAGAGAAGAACCCCTTGCACAGTAGGAGTCAAAGAAAGCCAAACAACCATCACTTGTTGCCAGGTCTTCTGTCTTACCAGACATGAACCCTTGGGATGATGAGACAAGTATGGCAAAACAGGAGAAGTGCATCAGAAGTATTCAAGCAGAAGGCTTAGTCTGGGCATCTTCTAAACTAGATCCAGTGGAGTAAGGAATTTAAAAAAACTTCAAATATAGTGTGTAGCTGAAGATGATGGAGTTGGAACAGGTACACTGGGGGAGAAGATCACTGCTTTTGATGAAAATGTGCAGTCTATGGTCAATGGCTGCATTCAGCAAGATCNGAGTAAGGAATTTAAAAAAACTTCAAATATAGTGTGTAGCTGAAGATGATGGAGTTGGAACAGGTACACTGGGGGAGAAGATCACTGCTTTTGATGAAAATGTGCAGTCTATGGTCAATGGCTGCATTCAGCAAGATCCAAAATCCATTGTGGATCAGCGCCCTTAAATACCAGCTTGAAAGACAAAGAAAGAGAGAGAGACGCTATCATAGAGCAGGTCCTCCCATTCTCATACTTTCCCAAGAGCCATGCTCCTCTCCCCAGGGTTACGCAAAGCCCACAGACAGAGTTTAAGTTTGTGCTATGTGTGCTGAGTCACGTCAGTAGTGTCCGACTCTTTGCGACCCCATGAACTGTAGCCCACCAGGCTCCTCTGTCCATGGGATTCTCCAGGTAAGAATACTGCAATGGGTTGCCATGCCCTTCTCCAGGGGATCTTCCTGACCCAGGAATCAAACCCTCATCTCTTTGGTCTCCTGTATTGGCAGACAGGTTCTTCATCACTAGCGCCACCTGGGAAGCCCAGAATTGAGGTTTTGGACCTGATGATAACCCAGGGAACACAGCAGGCTTTCCCACATTGCTCTTTGGAGGCACTGTCAGCCCATTAGCTGACATCTCACCACCACCCCACTCCACCCAGGACTCTATGAGGCTGGACCAGCACAGAAGCTTAAGGAATTCATATTTGCTCCCAGTGCTCTAAATCTGGACTCCTGCAGGCAAGGGTCAACAAAGGAAGGTTAGTAGACAGCTAGCAGGGAGAGCCAAGCTAAATATTCTGAATACATGGTTCTCACTGGGGCAGGCTTAATGGAGGACACAGGAGAATGCTTAAAAGCTCTAAGCCATGTTCTCAGTGATCCTGAAAGATCTTGTTAAATCAAGAAAAGCTTGCAAAGGAGTTCAGCAGAAAAGTTCTTTGGAAAATCATCTCCTCAAAAAAAATTTGGGGGGGCCATGCTGGATCCTCGTTACAGTGTGTGGGCTTTGTTTTGTAGCAGCTCATGGCTTCTCTTTTTGCAGAGCATGGACTCTAGAGCATGTGGGCTCAGTATTTACAGCAGGTAGGCTCTCTAGTTGAGCATGGGCTTAGTTGCGCCATGACATGTGGGATCCTAGTTCCCCAACCAGGAATTGAACCCACATCTCTTGCATTGGAAAACAGATTTTTAACCACTGGACCAACATGGAAGTCCCAGCCTCCTCAATTTTTAAAATAAAGAATTAGGGTTATCACTGCAGAAAACTGAATTAAGACTCTAGAACCAACTTCAAGAACTTTACCATATTTAACTTTACCAACTTTACCATTGTTAACTAAGAAATAGAGAAGGCTGCAAATAAGAAAGAGTTTATTTGAGGTCTTAGGAGCTGCAATTTTGGAGACACAGATTCGGGTAAAATGAGTGTTTCAGGGAAGAGAAAGTGTCAGGAGAATTAGAAAGGCAAAAACCACAATGTTGTTAAAGTTGTCTGGCAAGAATTAGAATTAGAATTAACTTGGATGTAGTTCAGTCGATAAAGAATCTTCCCAAATGCGGGACACCCAAGTTCGATCCCTGAGTAGAGAAGATCCCCTAGAGAAGGAAATGGCAACCCATTCCAGTATTCTTGCCTGGAGAATCCCAAGGACAGAGGAGCCTGGTGGGCTACAGTCCAAGAGGTGGACACGACTGAAGTAACTAAGCACGCACCGATGCAAGAAAGTATTTGTCTATAAGAGAGAGTTTGTTAAGAGTTATTTAGGGCACAGATCCAATAAGTGTTTCTGAAAAATTGGGCAAATCTTCTGGTTGTCTGCAGTAAGACAAAAGAGTATGTCTGAGATCCATTCTGAGAGTGTGTTTGTAAGTCCAATTTGTTCGTAAGTCCAACAAAGTTAGTTGTGTTACCCAACTAACACAATAGGCTGTATAGACTGTACTATAATAGGTTTATAATACTTTTCACACAATACATAAAAAACAAACACAAAAAATAAAGAAAACCTTTTTAATCTTACAATACCTTGAAAAGTATGGCAGTATGGTACAACAGCTGGCTTCAGGGGCTGGAATCGAGTGAACAGGCAGGAAGAGTTACTGTTGGAGGCAGGAGAGGAGGTGGGAGATGGTAGAGATGAAGGATTGTCAGTAACAGGAGATGGAAGGCAAGATGCAGTTTCACCCACGCCCGATGGGATGGAACATGTTTGCATCTTTGAAAGTTCAAAGCTTGAAGGTGTGTATGTAGGGGACTTACTGTAAATGGTCAAAGTTCAGACTCCATCTGGGTTGCGACATTCATTGTCACACTTCTTCAACGGCTCCATTTGAGAGAGCTCTTAGCTATATAACTCCATTTCTATTTTCCTTCCACACTATGCATATATATTATGTGGATATCTTGTTTAAATGCAGGTTTTGATGTAGAAGGTTTGAGGAAGGCCTGTGATTGTGACTTTCCAACAAACTTTCACATGACACAGATGCTGCCAGGTAGCAGACCACACTTTGAGTAGAAAGGTCTAGAGGATTTACAGAAAGGGTTACAGAAAGATGAAGAGAAAAAAAATTAGAAATGATGAATTAACAGATAAGGAAAAGGCTATAATAGATATTTATTTTTCTAATAGCATCCCTTCTCTCTTAATTACCTGCCCTGTTTTCCTGTAGAGTCATTTTTCTTTCTTCCATGTAGATAGCTTTGATGAGTCTCTCACAGTCAGGTTCTCCCTTGACTTAAGGAATGGGCTTATGATCCAAGACAGACCAGCTGGACACACTTTTCTGGGGCATATATATGATATGTGTGTGCATGCATGCTAAATCACTTCAGTCGTATCTGACTCTTTGTGACCCTATGGACTGTAGCCCACCAAGGTCCCTTTGTCCCTGGGATTCTCCAGGCAAGAATACTGAAGTGGGTTTCCCTGCCCTCCTCCAGGGGATCTTCCCAGGGATCGAACTTCCGCCTCATGTCTCCTGCATTGGCAGGCGGGTTCTTTACCACTAGCACCACCTGGGAAGCCTACATATATGTATATGTGTATATATATATATACACACACACACACACACACACACACACACACACACATAGAATTAATATAATAGGTATTTTATTTTCCTTAATATGCTTCCAAGATTCTTCCAAGTACTCAAGTATGGGTTTGGTTTGTTGACCAAAAACAAATAGACTGCCAGACATTTCTCCAGCAAAGACGGGTTAATGCAGGATCAGCAGAGAACTGCAGTTCAGAGTCTGCAACCATGGAGAGCCAAGTGCAAGTCCCCCTATGGCAACGAAAGGAGAATAATATCATGGGGGATAAAGGAAGTAGGGAGGGCTGTAGCAAACAAAGAATTCACTGCTTTGCATTGGCCGAGTCCCTGCTAGAACAGGACTCTGGATCCACACAGGGCTGGAGAGCTCCCCCTTCTGGTCTCCCAACTCTATCAATAGATGAGTTTTCTGTTTATAAATTTTTAACAAGTTCATGTTCATAACTGTATCACACCCTATTGTATTAATGTACAACAGAATATTTTTCTATTACATTGATGATGGACGTTTGGGTTTTCACCATTATGAATAATGCTTCTCTGTGTGCATAATACGTTCTTATGTGTGTGCCCATGGGTGCTCTTGTCTTGAGCATAAACCTAAAAGTGACGCTGCTGGGTTATAGGGTATGTACATTTTCATCTTTATTAGATACTGGCAAAATGATCTTCAAAGATGTTGCAACAACTTGCATTCTCATCATAAAATCAAGCATTATAATTCAGTGAGGGTGGGGCAGGGAATGGATTATTCCCTTCTGTTGAGGCTATTGATTGCTCATTTGAAAAATAAAGACCTCCTGGATGTATATATTACATTACCTGTTGTGCCAAAATAAATGCAGGATTGATTTAAGAGTTAAATACAAAGCTCCAATTTTTAAAAACCCAAGGGAACAAACAAGTGACTATTTATAACTGTCAATGATAGCAGACATTCTAGGCATGTAAGCAATGGAAGAAGGCATGAAGGAAAAGATCAACAGATCTGACTACATAAACATTTTTAAAATATATGTAAAAATTACCAAAATTAAAAGACAAGCAACAAAATTGGGGAAATGTTTGCAGAAAATATGAAAATGTTAATATATTTAACCTGTAAAGATCTAATAGAAATCTGAAACAAAATAAAAAATAAAAATATTGAAGTGAAAATGCTGACATCTCACTAAATAAGCCAAGAACATAAAAGACAATTTACAAAAGAGAAAAATACCATGTTTAGTAGAAGAAAATACTCAGCTTCACTATGAAACAGAAAATGCAAAGTAAAATTTTAATATATTTTTGCCTCTCAAATTTGAAATGATCAAAAATAAATAATATTTGTGACAATGTGGTAAAATGGATATGGACAACTTCTAAATGGAGATTAAGGCATCACCTTTCTGTTACCAGATAGTTTAGCAACACAGATTAAGAGTCTTAAATATTCATATCTCATTACATATCCGCTTCACGAGAGTAAAAATATTATATATCTTGAAATAAATTTAATAAAAACAGGGAAACTCATTTTTTAAGAAACCTTCAAAATTTTTCTTTAGAAACAACACTTGATTAAATGGATAGACCATACCATGGAAAGATCCAATACTGTGTAAAGCTTCCAACCCCAAATTAGAAATTCAACAAATTCTAAGTAAAACCCTAATGGTAGAAGATTCCAGTGAGAAAAATGATTCTATAGCTAAACTGGAAGAGAGAACATGTGATACTAATCAACTACTAATACGTTTGGGAGGAAAGAGCGATGAGAATGCATTATGAGTAATGAGTAATGCGTAATGTGAATATGAGATTTTCAGACTTGTGGATCCATTCCACAGCTACAGTAGTTAAAACACTGTGGCACAAGCACAGAATGGTGTAACAGAATATAAAGTTGTTCAGAAGCAGAGATAAGTGTACAAAAACATTTAACATTTGACAAAAGCGTTCTTCAAGTTATTGGGAACTGTCTTGGGAGCACAGGCTATGGAGTTAAAAAAACAAGGCATTGTATCCCTATGTCAAATCGTGTGCTAAAATTTTGGATGGAAAAACGGAAAACATAAAAAATAAAATTATAAAATACATTGTAGAAAAATAGATGAGTATTTATATAAACTTGAGATAGGGAAAATAATTTCAAATGTGGCAGCAAAGAAAGATGTCATAAAGTAAAATATTTGTATACTTGACTACAGAATATAAAAGTTTGTATGTCAAAAATACAATTTGCATTAACGAGAGGCAAATATAAATAAGGAAAATAGTTGCAGCTAAGAGTTAATATTTTCACTCAAAGAAGAAGAAAAAGAACCTTTACAATAAAATGCAAAGTAGAGCAGTAGTGGGAAACAGGGATTATCACATTGTAAAGATTTCCGTCCCCAACCTTTTTGGCACCAGAGACCAATTTCATGGAAGACAGTTTTTTCCATAGACAAGGGGAGTGTGCAGTGGTTCACGTGGCAATGCAAGCAATGGTGGGGATTAGTTCAGGTCTCAGTGGAAATGATGGGGAGTGCTAGATGAAGCTTCACTCGCTTACCTGCCCACCGCTCACCTCCTGTTCTGTGGCCCAGTTCCTGGGGGTTGGAGGATCCCTGGTTTGAATGATAATACCTGAAGTTGCTTAAGGTCTGGAAAGGGGCCCTCTTACATTGAATTGGCAGAACATTCAAATGTTACAATGCATCTAGTTGATAATTTGTCAATATTCATAAGTGTTGAAGATATATACGGTCCAATCAAGGAAACAGCTGCACAGAGACATATAAAACTTTGCATTTAATAATGGAAAACTGAAAACAGTCTAAAGGGTTAGGACAGGGTTAAGGAAATCCTGATGCAGGTATAAAATGATACAGCCAATACATACAACAGAGTAGGCATATTTATTTAATTTAGGATTGAAGAAAACCAGGCTTGATGGGGGAGGGGTGGGTGGACAGGAGAGTCTGGGGGTGTGACGAGGATGGAAGCACACAATGCCAAAAGTCAGGAATAAATGAAGAAATGGTGGCAAGTGTTTGCAGAGAGGCTGAGACTCACACCCAGGCAACTTTGTTTTGAACACATCTTCCCTCCATTGGCATCTTTGCTAATGAATCTTGTTAACGACACTACTGAAATCATCTATCACTAATTGGCCTCCTCCACCCTCCTCTCTAAGGTCTGATTTCTTTCTAAAGGACACAAATGAAAGCAAAATCTTTTCTGGGTGTCCCTTCCCTCTGGCCTTGTTAGCAGAGATGCAGAAGACAATCAGCAAATCCCCAGCCACCTCTCAGCCAAGTTGTCCTGAGCTCTCATTTGGGAGCTAATTAGAGGATTCTGTTTGTGGAACATTCGAGGACTTCATTCTCATCCCCGTCACCGCTGTCTCAGTGGGAAACTTTGTGAGAAAGATGGATGGATGGGTGAACATCCATGAAGATGGGTGAACCTCCTGAGGCTCTGCTGAGCTTGAGAAGTCAGCAAAGTGTTTTGGGACACAGGGAATTAATCACGCCCTCTTCCAAGTGTCCACGGCAAGGCAGAAGCTTCTATTGTTCTGAGTCTTTCACTAGTTCATTCAAGGGAAGTGAGGGCCACGGTGATACAAAGGACATTAACACTGACCGGGCAAGGCTGGAGTTTGGGGCAGTAAGTTCCCGTTCTGGTGCTTTCTAGCGTGAGGCCACAAACTCTAGAAAGATGCAACTCAAAACCCTATGGATTTTTAACACCTTCTACATTATACTTGTGGCGCTGGTTTAGTCTCTAAGTCACGTCCAACTCTTGTGACCCCATGGACTGTAGCCCACCAGGCTCCTCTGTCCATGGGATTCTCCAGGCAACAAAATGAGTGGGTTGCCATTTCCTTCTCCAGGGAATCTTCCCAGCCCAAGGATTGAACCTGGGTCTCCTGCACTGCAAGTAGATTCTTTACCCAGTAAGCCACCAGAGAAGAGCCACCAGGGAACATTATACTTATAACACACTAATTCTGTATTTCAATTTATTTAATTCTCAGAATAATCATTTGAATTGTGTGCTATGATTCTCATTTCATAAATGAGAAACTGGGGCCCACGAAGGGTAACTGATCTGTCCAGTGTCACATAGCTAATAAATAGCAGTGTCTGCCCAGAAGCCAGGTCTCCCAACTTCTGGGTCCACTGCTGACCTCGCTTGATCACAGCTAGTTTAATGCAACAAGGAGCATGGGTTGCTCAGCTTGCTGCCCGGCACATGGAGGAAGTTTGATTCATATTTGCTTTTCCATATACCCTGGCCTGCGCAACTATTTGTAAATACCAAATGCAGGTCTGAAGTCTTTTAGGGCCTTAATATCCTAATCTCTTCAGATCCTACAAACATAAACTCTGAAAACAAGGGTAGATATTTTCTGGCTGATGTTCCAAGATTCCTTCCCAAGTTCACTTCGTTCAGTTTCAGCGACCTCTGCCTCTCGGGCTGTCACATCTCTGCCTGGACCACTGCTACCGCCTCCAGTCTGGGCATCTCTCCAGTTGCCACAGCCCAAGAACCAGCCTTTATTCATCAGAGCTTCACTGTGCATGAATTATTCCTAGGCATATCCTCCTGCTCTCAATCATATCACCTGTCCATTTAATGTAATAACCTAAGGCCCCCTTTTTCCCCATAGCCTTTGGTATCCTGTGGGAGGAGGGGTCTGAGTATTTATCATAGAATAGATGAATGAAAAAAGGTGCAAGATATGTGGAAGGAAGGAATGACTTCGAAAGCTCATGTGGTCTTAAGTAGAAGAGGCTGGATTAGAAAGCAAGTCTCTGGATACCCTAAGGCTCGCTTCTCTAAACTGTCGTACCTTTCCCATTGCCAAGACTCATTACGCTGAGAGTCAGCATCACTCTGTTTAGTTCAGAAGTTTTTGGCGATTTCTTAGAGGCAGTTATGGAGGAAGGCAAAAATACTGGGCTGTGAGTCAGCACTTGCAGGCTGCCCTACTAACTAATCCTATATGCATGCGTGCTCAGTCGCTTAGTCGATCTGACTCTTTGTGACCCCCATGGATTGTAGTGCTCCAGGCTCCTCTGTCCATGGGATTCTCCAGGCAAGAATACTGGAGTGGGTTGCCATTTCCTTCTCCAGGGGATCTTCCCCACCCAGAGATCGAACTGGTGTCTCTTGTGTCTCCTGCATTGACAGGAAGATTCTTTACCACTGGACCACCTAGGAAGCCCATGGCCTTTGAAAAATCACTTAGCTTCTGTTTTTGTTTTTGTTTTAATTTGCAAAGTGAAGATAATAAAAACTGGCCTTCTTATTGATATTTTCTAATCCTGGTCCTCATTGTGGATGATATTCAACTGTGCAGATGCAAAATTCAAATGAGAACACAGATTTCAAAGTGCTCTGTGAATATTGTTACGTGCCAGTAGTATAACGAGGAATCATACTACTTTCATAATTTTCTTGGGTTCTAACAGTGCCTTTATCTTTGTGACACATATGGTGGGCCTCTAGATAGTGACATGGGTGTGGGAGAAAGAAGCAATGTGAAAATGTTGCTGAGAACTTGTCCAAGGAGGCATATGTGTTATAGATGCTTATGGTTTATAAAATGACATTAGCTGAGCTTAGCAGATGGATCCTGGCTATCCTCAATAAGCTCACATTTGTGTTGAAGGCCAATAACATTTGGAACAAGTTTCTTTGGATGTGAGTTTTCTGAAGTCAAGGTGGCTGGACCAAAATATCTCTAGATGTTTCTTTAAGCTCTCAGAGGCCATGACCCTATATCTGTGGCACAACGAATCATGAAAATCTACATGAGTCCCCACCAAAATGAGTCACTACCTTTTACTGGAATTACATTAAAAAGATTCAAAACTAGGAAGCAGTGCAAGGGTTTTAGGGGGAGGAGGTGTGCTGGTGTTGGTGTAAGGTAGGCATTCGTGTGGAATAGAGGGTGAAATTTGAATTTTCAGGGCCAGGAGATGGGATGAGGGGAAAGATCCCCCGGGGGTATTTTCCTAGACTAGAGATGCTTGGGTTTGACTCTCATCTCAGAAGAGGCAGCATGGATAAGATGACCAATAACTACTTTATGTCTCTCTGGAGCCTGTGAATCTAGATCAAGTGAAGCCAGTGGCCTTATATTGGATGGATAAGCAACCTACTATTTTTTTTTCCTCAAAAATGAGGATGACAGAGGACACTTTGAAGCTGGAGAGAAAATATTGCAGTTGATTCATTTTACTCCTCCCACTCCCGTATCCACCAATAGCATTTATTAAAAAATTTTTTAGGAAGATGGCGGAGGAATAAGACGGGAGANAACCTACTATTTTTTTTTTCCTCAAAAATGAGGATGACAGAGGACACTTTGAAGCTGGAGAGAAAATATTGCAGTCGATTCATTTTACTCCTCCCACTCCCGTATCCACCAATAGCATTTATTAAAAAATTTTTTATATTACAGATTTCAGTGAATGTGTGCTCAGTCTCTCGGTCGTGTCTGACTCTTTGTGACCCTGGGGACTGCAGCCCACCAGACTCCTCTGTCTATGGGATTCTCCTGGCAAGGATACTGGAGTGGGGTGCCATTTCATCCTCCAGGAGATAGTCTTGACCCTGGGATGAAACCCAAGTCTCCTGCGGCAATTCCACTGGCAAGCGGATTCTTTACCACTGAGCCACCTGGCAAGCGAAAGAATTCAGTGAGAAACTTCAAATAAGAGTAAACGGAGAGACTTCCCTGGTGGTCCAGTGGTTAAGACTACGCTTCTACGTCTGGGGGCATTGTTCAATCCTTGGAACACTCCCCCCCACCACCAAAAAAAAATCCTCATTCATCCCAGTAGTTCATTCTATAGGATTGCAAGTAAAGTAATAAACAATATGAAAAAAAAAAAGAGTAAATGGAGTAGAAACTGAAAGTCCTTCTGCATTTCCCACCTCTCTGCCCAGTCCAATTCTCCTCTGCAGTGGAAATCACCACCTAAGACTTGGGGGTTGTTCCCTAGCACTTTTTTGCTCGATACACATTACATGTCACATCATTACCACTTTCTAAATTCAGTAATATGTGCTGTAATCTTTTCATGTCAATATATTCATTCTTCTTTTTAAACAAAAATACATTTTTCATTAAAATTATTTATACCACATGTGAATTGCTCATATTTGCAGAGGAGAGTTTAAAACTATTCACTTCAGGACATCACTTAAAGAAAGACACTTTGTCATACTGATTAGCACTCATTTACTATTATCATCCCACCCACTTAATGTGCTCCAAGTTGAATGGATCCCACTCTTGGATGTTGCAGGATTTCAGAACCCTGGGGCTCCAAGCTCCAATTAGCTTTTGCTATTTAAAAGTTCTCTTCCATTCCTTTGCAAGAGGGAGACAGTTCTGGCTCTAACTTCAGGCAGTTTCTCTTAGTTCTGGGGGAGAAATGACATTGCAGTTCACACATAAAATCCAGAAAGTTTTCTTCCTGTTAGGGCGAGCTCAATGACTGACTGTGTCCTCAGAAGAAAGCTTCTCTTTCTTTTTTTCTTTTCCCTTCATATCTTAAGATCTTGGGTTTCAGGCATTTAGAAAACATCTGGCCAGTTCACTGACCTCCCACGTAGAACACACATTTCCTATCACAGGTCAGGAATACCAGTTGATGGTTATCAGTACTCTTGCCTGGAAAATCCCATGGACGGAGGAGCCTGGTAGGCTGCAGTCCATGGGGTCGCTAAGAGTCGGACACGACTGAGTGACTTCACTTTCACTTTTCACTTTCATGCATTGGAGAAGGAAATGGCAACCCACTCCAGTGTTCTTGCCTGGAGAATCCCAGGGATGGGGAAGCCTGGTGGGCTGCCATCTATGGGGTCTCACAGAGTCGGACACGACTGAAGCGACTTAGCAGCAGCAGCAGCAGCAGAAGCAGTTGATGGGTCCGTGAGATGGCTTTATGCGCTCAGCACTGAGCTGTGAATTTGAAGACATGTATAATAGAAAACATGGTCCTTGTCATTAAGGAGCTTACAATCTAGTCAGGGAGAACCAAAAAATAGCTGCGAGGAATACAGAAATGATGATGATATCTTTCTTGCTGAGCAGGGCACACTCTTTCGAGGAGATTACGAACGTGCAATAAAAGTGAAGAGAGGCATGAGTCTCCTGACAAAGAAAAATCCTCGCTGAGCTAGNAAAAAAAAAAGAGTAAATGGAGTAGAAACTGAAAGTCCTTCTGCATTTCCCACCTCTCTGCCCAGTCCAATTCTCCTCTGCAGTGGAAATCACCACCTAAGACTTGGGGGTTGTTCCCTAGCACTTTTTTGCTCGATACACATTACATGTCACATCATTACCACTTTCTAAATTCAGTAATATGTGCTGTAATCTTTTCATGTCAATATATTCATTCTTCTTTTTAAACAAAAATACATTTTTCATTAAAATTATTTATACCACATGTGAATTGCTCATATTTGCAGAGGAGAGTTTAAAACTATTCACTTCAGGACATCACTTAAAGAAAGACACTTTGTCATACTGATTAGCATTCATTTACTATTATCATCCCACCCACTTAATGTGCTCCAAGTTGAATGGATCCCACTCTTGGATGTTGCAGGATTTCAGAACCCTGGGGCTCCAAGCTCCAATTAGCTTTTGCTATTTAAAAGTTCTCTTCCATTCCTTTGCAAGAGGGAGACAGTTCTGGCTCTAACTTCAGGCAGTTTCTCTTAGTTCTGGGGGAGAAATGACATTGCAGTTCACACATAAAATCCAGAAAGTTTTCTTCCTGTTAGGGAGAGCTCAATGACTGACTGTGTCCTCAGAAGAAAGCTTCTCTTTCTTTTTTTCTTTTCCCTTCATATCTTAAGATCTTGGGTTTCAGGCATTTAGAAAACATCTGGCCAGTTCACTGACCTCCCACGTAGAACACACATTTCCTATCACAGGTCAGGAATACCAGTTGATGGTTATCAGTACTCTTGCCTGGAAAATCCCATGGACGGAGGAGCCTGGTAGGCTGCAGTCCATGGGGTCGCTAAGAGTCGGACACGACTGAGTGACTTCACTTTCACTTTTCACTTTCATGCATTGGAGAAGGAAATGGCAACCCACTCCAGTGTTCTTGCCTGGAGAATCCCAGGGATGGGGAAGCCTGGTGGGCTGCCATCTATGGGGTCTCACAGAGTCGGACACGACTGAAGCGACTTAGCAGCAGCAGCAGCAGCAGAAGCAGTTGATGGGTCCGTGAGATGGCTTTATGCGCTCAGCACTGAGCTGTGAATTTGAAGACATGTATAATAGAAAACATGGTCCTTGTCATTAAGGAGCTTACAATCTAGTCAGGGAGAACCAAAAAATAGCTGCGAGGAATACAGAAATGATGATGATATCTTTCTTGCTGAGCAGGGCACACTCTTTCGAGGAGATTACGAACGTGCAATAAAAGTGAAGAGAGGCATGAGTCTCCTGACAAAGAAAAATCCTCGCTGAGCTAGAGGCTGTGGCTGAGAAAGACTGAGGGGAGAGGCCGGGAAGAAATGAGTGACAGAGAAACATGACATCCCCGGGGAAGTTCTGGATGTGATACAGTGCTCATCAGAAAGAAATCGGATGATGTGGAGTGGGATAGAAACTGCCCCAGGGGCTTAATCAGGCATCGTGGGTGGCCTAAGTGTGGAGGGGCCCAGGCTCAGAGGCTGCAGGGCCCACCACCAACCACTGCACCTGGTAGACACACCAGACCTGATGTGGGAGACAGCTGTCTTCAGGAAAAGTAGAGAGAGTGACGCTGGGAACTTTCATTTGACTGGGGAATATTCTCAGACATCTTGAGGGGCCGAGCTGCCCTCCTCATCAGTTAATAAGCGTGTTAGGTAAGGTCCCTCTTCTCAGACTTCCAATGTGTGGACCAGGAAGTGTCTGAAAGATTCACAGAAAAAAATTCTAGAAACTGTCACAACTGCATGTGAAATCAGCTCTCATTCTAGTCACCGTTCTTCCGTGGGTTCCCTTAGTTTCGTTCATTTGGTAAAATCTTGGTTTCCAGTACTCATTCAGTGGTAACTTGCAAACTTCTATTTCCTTAATTTTTCACCTTTACTGATTTTCTATATATATTAGATAGAATGCCCTTTTATAAATCGGTGTACTTTGCCATGAAAAATAAACACTAAACTAACTATTCTGAATGCTGCTTCTCAGGAAATTAATGATGACCCACTCTTGAGTTTTCAGTGGAGAGGCTGGGGGAGAGAGTTCACGCAGTGACATGAAAATGTGTTGTTCCCACTGATGGTTAGTTGGGATGGGGACCCTGGTTTTAGGAAGAGGTATTTGATAGTGTTTCTCTAAAGAAGATGCTGGAAGGTACTCCGACAGGTCCCCACATCCTGCTCCCAGGCTATGCCAAACCTTCATTCCACAATCATGGGTTTATTTCCTGAAGAAGAATCTTTTTTAAAAAAAATGACTCCATGCATGAGTGCATACTCAGTTGCTTTAGTCGTGTCCAACTCTTTGTGACCCCATGGATTGTAGCCCTCCAGGTTCCTCTGTCCATGGGATTCTCTAGGCAAGAATACTGGAGTGGATTGCCATGCCCTCCTCCAGAGGATCTTCCCAACCCAGGGATCAAATCCGAGTCTTCTCCATCTCCTGCATTGCAGGTGGATTCTTTATCACTGAGCCATCAGGGAAGTCCCCAGACCCAATACTCTGATACAGATATGTTAGTCGCTCAATTGTCTCTGACTCTTNAGGATCTTCCCAACCCAGGGATCAAATCCGAGTCTTCTCCATCTCCTGCATTGCAGGTGGATTCTTTATCACTGAGCCATCAGGGAAGTCCCCAGACCCAATACTCTGATACAGATATGTTAGTCGCTCAATTGTCTCTGACTCTTGAGAGCCCATGGACTGCAGCCTACCAGGTTCCTCTGTCCATGGGATTTTCCAGGCACGAATACTGGAGTGGGTTGCCATTCCCTTCTCCAGGGGATCTTCCTGACCCAAGAATAGAACCTGGGTCTTCTGCATTGCAGCCAGAACCACCATCTGAGCCACTTTACCATCTGAGCCACTAGGGAAACCCTAAGATACAAATATATCTTATCTTAAAAGGGTGAGGGCAAGCATTTTAATTAATATTTTTAATGTATTTCAACTGAACAGTCATTGAATTTTAAAAATACAACATAATTTATTTGTGTCCCACTTCCTGACCCATAGTATAATTTTCTCCCATTTGTCCTTTAAAAAAATATTGATATATTTATTTGGATGTGCTGGCTCTTACTTGCAGGATCTTTGATCTTCATTGCGGCAGGCAGGATCTTTAGTTGGGACTTGTAAACTGTTATTTGCGGCTTGTGGGATCTAGTTCTCTGACCAGGGGTTGAACCCAGTCCTCTTGCACTGGGAACATGGAGCGTTAGCCACTGGGCCACCAGTAAAGTCCCTTCTCCCATCTGTCTCTAGTCCATCTTTCGTCAGTTATTTAGATACTCTCTTCTCTAAGCTTTAGCCTTTCTCCCCAGTTCAAGGCAAACCACATTCTACCCTGGCCTGAATTATCTACTTTCCTTCTTAGTCCACCCTTGAATATCCTCCTGCCCACAACTAAGCACAACTAAGCCTTCAGCACAAGAAAGTGGGGGGTTGCTCAAAGAGGGAGAGGAATCTTGATACCCCTGCCTTCTCACTCGGGGGGCCGCTTCCCCGTCAGCAACCTCTTCAGGGCACCCTGCACATCGGGGTTCCGGAGGCTGTAGATGAGTGGGTTCAGCATGGGGCTGATGACAGTGTTGTGTATGCCAATACCCTTGTCCTTGTCTGAGGCGGACACGGAGCCCAGGCGCATGTAGCTGAAGAAGCCAGTTCCATAAAAGATGCAGACCACAGTGAGGTGGGAGCCACACGTGGAGAAGGCTTTCTTCCTGCCCTCCGCCGAGCGGATCCGCAGGACTGCGGCTGCCACGTGGGCATAGGACACCGAAATGAAGATCAGGGGGACCACCCCCATGAAGGTGGCCCCCACAAAAAGAAGCTGCCCGTTGAGGTGGATGCTGGAGCAGGAGAGCTGGAAAAGGGGCGGGAGGTCACAGTAGAAGTGGTTGACCACGTTAGGGCCGCAGAAGTCCAGCACAGACACAGCCACTGTGTGGGTCAGAGCATTGATGAAGGAGATGGAGCAGCAGACGGCCACCAGGGCTCCCTGGACGTCACGGCTCATGCAGATGCTATAGGTGAGGGGCTGGCAAATGGCCAGGTAGCGGTCGTAAGCCATGGCTGTCAGCAGGTGACAGCCCACTCCAGCCAGGAGGTGGAAAAAGAAGAGCTGTGAGATGCAGGCTGCATAGGGAACTCGGCATTCGTGGGTCAGGAGACAGGCCAGCATGGGAGGAACGGTGACAGTGATGCACCCAATGTCCAGCAGAGAAAGGTTCCTCAGGAAGTAGTACATGGGGGTGTGGAGTTTGGGCTCCACAAAGATGGCGGCCAGGATACTCAAGTTGCCCCCGACTGTGATCACATAGGCAAAGAGGAAGATGGCGAAAAGGATAGGTTGCAGTTCGATGTTCTCTGTTAGGCCAAGAAGGATGAATTCAGTGACCACAGTCTTGTTGCCCCAGGCACCTGGCTCCATAGGCCACTGCTGAGAGAGGTAGAGTGAGAAAATGTGGATCCTGCTGAAAGGGGAAGGTGCTGCTGCTGCTGCTAAGCTGCTAAGTCACTTCAGTCGTGTCCGACTCTGTGCGACCCCATAGATGGCAGCCCACCACTTAATTTGCGTCTGCTGGATGCTGGGGATAACGGGGTATGTACATTTATTGATGGAATGGATACAGATTAGAGCTTGAACAAGATCCCCATGGCCCTTACAATGCTAGACATTAACTCTTGAATTTCCAGCACAGGTTGAGATCCAGAGGATCCCAAGAAAGGGGCCAGGACAGAGGAAACTGCTCTGAGGATGCAGGACGGTGGCTGTTGATCAAAACGAGATGGAAGGGTTTCACTATTTTGACAGCTATGAAGGTTGTATCAGTGTAGAGTGATTGACCTTAGGAAATGTCATCACAGGCAGATTTTCCTAAGTTAACATTAAGGCACGCCCAATCTGGGTATGAATCAACAGCAGTGACGCAGTACAGTGTCTCATGACACAGTGACAAGAGTTCAGCCTTGCTCTGAGCAGAGGTTCATCTCTCTCCTGAATGCATCTGTCTACTCCCCCTTCTCCAGTCATCCCCACCCTGCCTGTCCATGCAAGGTTCAGTGTGCCTCGGGTCCTGTGGTCCAATTTGCCTTAAGTAGTTCTTTCTCTACACAAAGACGTTCACAGTCTCTCTCTCTTTCTTTCTCCCTCCCTCCCTTCCTTCCCCCTTCTCTCTTTCCTTCTGTCTCTCTCTCTCCCTTTCTTTCTCCTGGTATATAAGGACAACTCAGCACAGTGGAAAGAGCGGTGGAGTTAAGAGTTTAGATGCTTGTGTTATAAACAAGCTTCTACTACTAACTAGCATCAGGGCTTTGGGAAAAGGATAACAGAAGGGGAAAAAAGATAAAAGGAAGGGAGGAAGGAGACAAAGAAAGGAGAAAAAAAATAGGAAGCCAACATTTAGTTGAATATAAACTTTTTGTCAAATATTTTACTCCATTTAAATTTCACAGAAATTCTTCAAGATAGCTAATCATTTTAAAATGAGAAAAAGGAAGCTCAAAAAAGATATCCTGTTTTAAGTTCACATATGTAAGAATTTGTTCTGGAGAACTTGTATTTTTTTTTTTTTTTAATTTAACTTTACAATACTCTATTGGGTTTGCCATACATCGACATGAATCCACCACAGGTACACACAAGCTCCCAATCCCGAATCTCCCTCCCACCTCCCACCCCCCAACGTCTCTCTGGATCATCCCCGTACACCAGCCCCAAGCATCCTGCATCCTGTATCAAATAGAGACTGGTGATTCGTTTCTTACATAACAGTATATATGCTTCAGTGCCATTCTCCCAGATCATCCCGCCCTCTCCTACTCCCTCTGAGGCCAAAAGTCCATTGTCTATGTCTGTGTCCTTTTGTTGTCACACATACAGGGTCGTCCTTACTATCATTCTAAATTCCGTATATATGTGTCAGTATGCTGTATTGGTGTTTTTCTTTCTGGCTTACTTCACTCTGTATAATAGGCTCCAGTTTCATCCATCTCATTAGAACTGATTCAAATTTATTCTTTTTAATGGCAGAGTAGTACTCCATTGTGTATATATGCCACAGCTTGCTTATCCATTCATCTGTTGATGGACATCTAG
>SJYV01043523.1:642431-677145 GCA_006410875.1 Neotragus pygmaeus | reverse complement strand
CTCCTTCAGAAGGGACTGGTGGGATCTCCTTGCAGTCCAAGCGACTCTCAAGAGTCTTCTCCAACACCACAGTTCAAAATCTCTCATTTATTTTCTACACTTTTTTTTAAGGTATGGCTTTTAAAAGGTTGGAGTCAATATGTACACACTGCTTATTTAAAATAGATAACCAACAAGGACCTACTGTACAACACAAGGAACGCTGGTCAGTGTCGCATGGCAGGCTAGATGGGAGGGGAGTTAGAGGGGGAATGGATACATGGCTAGGCCACTTTGCTGTGCAACTGAAACTATCACAACATTTTTAATTGGCTATATTCCAATATAAAAAAGTTAACAAAATAACGCAAACATAAAGAAGCAATTACAAAATTACAGAGCTGAAAAAAATAAAAGTTAACTAAAGTATGATTTTAATTGTGAAGTCTGATGAGCTTTGATAAAATATATAAAGTGAAAGTGAAGTCGCTCAGTCGTGTCTGACTCTTTGCGACCCGTGGACTGTAGCCCATCAAGCTTCTCCGTCCATGGGATTCTCCAGGCAAGAATACTGGAGTAGGTTGCCATTTCCTTCTCCAGGGGATCTTCCTGACCCAGGGACCGAACCCGGGTATCCCACATTGTAGGCAGATGCTTTAACCTCTGAACCACCAGGGAAGCAAAACCTCCTATAGAGACACAGAACTTCAGATCCAAGTACTAACATCAAAGATTTCAAGGGAGGAAAGGAAGCCAGGTTGAAAGAAGAAGGGGGAGGAGGGAGAGTGGGCAGAAAGGGGTGGCCTTACAGATGTCTCCTGCCACCTACAGATATACAGGTGTTATGGGACTTTTCCCTGGGCCTCCAGAGAAGGGAGGACTGGAACTCAGCCCTACCAGAAATCAGACCAGACCAGAACCAGAATTCGAGTTCTCTGCCAAGAGGAGGTCATCAGTCTCCAATCTTCAGCTCAGGCTGAAGGCCCTTTGACCAGATTCCTATGTCCAGGACCGGGGGGAAACAGGGAAGGATAGGAAGGGTTAAGGAGAGGAAAGAGAGAGGGAAGGGGAGTGAGGTCAATAAAGTCTCTTGTTCCTTACTGGTCGGGGCACTCTGGCCAGTTGTCCATGTCAGAAGGAGACCAGGGACAAAAAAGTCCCAGTTGCGGTCGCTGGGTCTGGTCCATTGGCAGGCAAGCTGGCCCCTGAATGCCCCAAGTGGTCAGGATGTCAGTCTCAGCGAAGAAGAGTCTCCGCCAGAGTCCTATTTGTTGTAGGAAGAGGGACCCCTTCCAGGGCCCGAAACTGGGCTCTTGACTAAACTCGGAAATGAACTGTCCGAGGAGACACATGTGCTGATGAAGCAAGAGATTTTATTGGAAAAGGGCACCCGGGTGGAGAGCAGATAAAATATATAGTCATGTATCTACCACCTCCATCAATATATGAAGCACCTCAACCGCTCCCCAAACTTCCCTTCTGTGCCTTTGCAGGCAACCCCCTGCCCACGCCACAGTGATGGCAACCTCTGAGCTGATTGCTTTCCCTGTGGTTTTGGTTTTTTCATAGTGTCACATAAACAGAATCACACATTATGCAGACTTTTTAAATAATTGGATTCATTCTATTAGCATGATACTTCAGAGATTCATGCATGGTGGTTGTAGTAGTAGTACATTTCACCAAGTTATATTCCTTGTATTGCAATTTGTTAAACTATTTATCAGTTAATGAACATTTGGATTGTTTCCAGATTTTAGCCATTACAAATAAAGATATAACTATGTTTAGACAATTTTTTGTGTGGAGACATGTTTTCATTTCTCTTTGGAAAATACCTTGGAATATAACTGCTGAAACCTATCTAAGTGGATATTTAATTTTAAAAGAAACTGTCAAACTGTTTTCCAAAGTGGCTGTACCATTTTGAATTCCTCCCAGCAATGAATGAGATTGCTAGTTGTTCATCAACACTTAATATCATCAGTCTTTTTAATATTAATCCTCTCTATGGGTGTGCGATAGTATCTCATTGTGGTTTAACTTTGTATTTCCTTAATGATATTGAACATCTTTTCATGTGCTTATTTACCATCTGTATGTCATTGATCAAGTATTTAAATAATTTGCTCCCCCTCAATAAAAATTAGTTGTTTTTCTACTTTTTATTGAGTTATTTTTAAAAATATACTTTATTAAACGTAAAGGATACTAGCCTTTAATCCATGTTTTGCAAATAGTTCCCCAGTCTATGACTTACATTTTCATAAACAGTGTCGTTTGAATAATGGCATTTTGATGATATCCAATTCATAATTTTTTTCTTTTATGATTCATGACTTTTGTATCTTATCTAAGGAATTTTTGTGTTGGTTTGCAAACTGGCCCCACACAGAGAAGGCAAGGAGAGACCAGAGAAAGAGGCAGACCACTCCAGATTGGCAGGTAGTGTTTTTCCTGCTACATTTTAGGTACTCAATGAAAGTTTTTGGAATCAATTAATACTTTAACAAAATTACACTTTTACGGACATAGGTCAGGTTTTATTTAGTGTCAGGTCCAATTTAGTGACAAGTCTATGCCTCTTTTCTTCTCCTTAGATAGTGCCTAACTTCCCTAAAATAAGACTGTGTGTGTGTGTGTGTGTGTGTGCGCGTGTGTGTACTCAGTCGCTCAGTCATGCCTGGCTCTTTGTGACCCCATGGACTGTAGTGTAGCCCATCAGGCTCCTCTGTCCATGGGATTTTCCAGGCAGGAATACTGGAGTGGGTTGCCATTTCCTTCTCCAGGGATCTTCCCAACCCAGAGATCGAATCCACCTCTCTTGTATCTCCTGCACTAGCAGGCAGATTCTTTACCACTGGGCCACCTGGGGAACCCCCCTATTAGACAGTGATTCATCCTATTGATATTACTTGAGTGCCTTACGTGCTAGTAGAGTTTCCTATAAGTTGAGGGTTCATAAAGAATCAGAAAATTCTAGGAAACACACATACATTACAGATCAAAACTTTTTTCAACAGTGACGAAAGCAGAACATCAAATGTCTGGATCAGGGATAACAAATTGCTGTGCCTACAAGGGCAAGGCAAAGGGTGTGGTGAGTCGGAAGCCTGGCAAATTGGAGGGTATTGGCCCTCTCTAATGAGGTCTATAGAAGTTTAGTCCTAGATGATTGCTGACAAAGCAGGATGTGGGTCCACTGTTGACAAATTTCATTCTATAAGAGCTGAAAACCATGTGTGCTTAGTTGCTCAGTCATGTCTTACTCTTTGTGACCCGTGGACTGTAGCCTGCCAGGCTCCCCTGTCCATGGGGATTCTCCAGGCAAGAACACTGGAGTGGGTTGCCATGCCCTCCTCCAGGGGATCTTCTGAACCCAGGGATTGAATCCACGTCTCCCTTTTTGCAGGCTGCTTCTTTACTACCTGAGCCCCCAGGGAAGCCTCCTGATTACTTTCAAGTCTTATAAACCACATGTCTGTGCTTCAGGTACAGCTGGGAGTCTAAAAACTGGTGAACTCGATAAAGCACACAAAAATGTTTCCTTTCCATTACTTTTTTAAGTGTAAATATTCCTGACTATCAGAATAATAAATTCACATAGAACCTTTTTCCCAAGGTTCCAAGTGGTGTGTATCAGCAACTCTCCAGAGCCAGGTGCAGTAATTTGAGCATATACTCACTAACCCTTATCTGTGGGACATGCCTCCTTGGCCTCCTGAAGCACTCTGTATAAATCTGCCTCCTGGCAAGGGAAATTTAGCTTTCTGTTTCACACAATTCTATTAAAAAAAACACACACACACACTCTTAAGGTATAAAATAAGACTTTAGTAATTAAAGCAATATGCCTTGTTCCAGATTGGGAAAATCAGTAATACAAAGGTGTCAGTTCTTCCTAAATTTATACATTGACACTCTGTTAGTAGAAATTTACAAACAGATTTTCAAAATTAATTGGAAGGATGATTATAAGTAGTTGCAAGAATGAGTATGGCAAAGACAGACCAACGCCAGGGAAATGAAAGTAATAATAAATACCTTAACAACTACATATTAACTTGTGTTTTAATACCATAATGATTAAGAAGAGCAAAAGAGAGTCCAACAACAGACCCCAAACTAGAAGGATATTTAGTCGATAGTGAAAGGGTGATTTATATCAATGAGGAAAGAATCAATGAATCTATTTCTTTGAAAATTAAATAAAGGTTCTTTCTAGGTTCATTGCAGCACTCCATCCAACAAGATTATTTCAACCAAAGCACATTCACTAAGAGAAAGTTGTAAAATCCATTTTATTCTATCCATTCAAAGGAATGCTATGCAATCTAGAAAAAAATGAGTAAGATCTCTATTGAATGTCATGGAAAGATATCCATACATGTTATTCTTTTATTACTATGTTATCACTATGTTATTAAGTGAAAAAAGCAGGTTATTCTATTTTTACAAATATATATTAGGTACAAGCTTTTTAAACAATTATAGACTAAATATCAAAATGATTATCTCTGAAATGAACTTATGAGTAATTTTATTCTTTTCATACTTTCTATGCATTTTTATGGCATTATATAAAAATATGTTTAAAGCTATAAATGGAATAAATGAAGTGGTTTTCCCCTTTTAGCAATTCAGAAGGCGAGTTCGGTTCAGGTTTATGTCCAAGAAGGCAAAGATCTCCAGTCAGTCAGTCAGGGAGACTTTTTCAGGTGAGCTGAAACTCTTTACTTAGTGTTATTACACATATTTTTTGTTATTGTCAGCCCAATATTCTACCTCATCTCTATGGTTTTTCTAAACAATGCCTTGCCCCTTGGATTTTGGTTTAAAACTTTGTTCTCCTTTTGTTGGTTTATTTGCTAAAGTCAATCTTCAGCAATTCCTCTACCAGCCTCTTCCAGCTGCTGTGGAACAAACTGTAAATTTATTAAAGAAACAAAACTTCCTACTCCATGTTTTTATTTTTTTAAATATTTTTCCTATAACACTGACCTTCCTTTTCTTTTATCCCCTTTCTTGTCTGTCCCATCCATCCCACTTTACAGATTCCCTTCTTCTTTGGAATGATGTATTACTTTTAAGAGGCAGTAGAGACAGTGCCCACCTAGATTTAAATCACAACTCTGACATTCTTTAGCTATGTGACTTTGGGCAAGTTACTTAACCTCTCTGGGGTTCGGTTTCCTAATTTGTAATTTGTAAATCTGTGCCTGCTTCATAGGGTTGTTTTGAGGGTTAAATGAGTTAATAGCTGTCAGTCATTTAGAAGAGTGGCCTGGCACATGGTAATCATGATATAAGTAACAGCTACTGTTGTTTTTATTGTACTTTCCTTCCTAAGCCAGTTTCTGATTTGATTTCACCATGTTCACATTCCATTTGCACTAATCACAGTACCTCTTGGAAGCAGTTAGTGGAGCCATGATATTCTTTAAAGTCAGAGCAAGAAATCTCACGTGGGGGGCTGTCTCCCTGTGAACACCCGTCTCAGGGCGCCCTGCACATCGGGGTTTCGGAGGCTGTAGATGACGGGGTTCAGCATGGGGCTGATGACCGTGTTGAGGATGCCAATGCCCTTGTCCTTGTCTGAAGCCTCCCCTGAGCCCAGCCGCATGTAGCTGAAGACACCTGTGCCATAGAAGATGCCCACCACGGTGAGGTGGGAGCCACACGTGGAGAAGGCTTTCTTCCTGCCCTCCGCTGAGCGGATCCGCAGGACTGCAGCTGCCACGTGTCCATAGGACACAGTGATGAGGACCAAGGGGGCCACACCCATGAAGGCTGCTGCTACAAAGAGCAACTGCTCGTTGAGCTGGATGCTGGAGCAGGAGAGCTGGAAGAGCTGCGGGAGGTCACAGTAGAAGTGGTTGATCACATTGGGACCGCAGAAGTTGAGAGTAGATACAGCAACAGTTTGAGTCAGCGCGTTGGTGAAGGAAAAGACACAGGACATGCCGGCCAGGGCTCGCTGGATTCCCCAGCTCATGCGGGTGCTGTAGGTGAGGGGCTGGCAGATGGCCAGGTAGCGGTCGTAGGCCATGACGGTCAGCAGGAAGCAGTCCACCCCGGCCAGGAGGTGGAAGAAGAAGAGCTGGGAGAGGCAGGACTGATAGAGAATGCTTCTGTTATTGGACATGAAATGCCCCAGCATGGCAGGGACAGTGACGCTGATGCACCCGACATCCAGCAGGGACAAGTTCCCCAGGAAGAAGTACATGGGGGTGTGGAGTCTGGGTTCAGCGAGGATAGCAGCCAGGATGCTGAAATTGCCCCCCACAGTAGCTACATAAGCAAGAAGGAAGATGACGAAGAGGATGGGCCGTAGAGCTGGGGTCTTTGTGAGGCCCAGCAGGACAAACTCAGTGACAAGTGAACCATTTCCCGAGGCTCCCGGATCCATGACTCTCTCCCACCGGCAGTGGAACCAAATAAAGCTAGAAGGTGCCAATGGTGACAAATGGAGAATCAGACCTTTTTTTTTTTTCAAACTGGAGTATAATTGCTTTACAACGTTGTGTTAGTTTCTGCTGCACAACAAGGTGAATCAGCTGTATGTATACACATATTCCCTCTCTCTGGAGTCTCCCTCACACTCCACCCCCCATCCACCCCTCTAGGTCACCACAGAGCACCAAGTTTGGGCTCCAAAGTATTGACCTTCTACTGAATAAAAAAAATGTAAAAGGAGCCTTTGAGCAGCACGAGTTTCCAGGCTTCAGATCCAGGTGGGGTGAGTGGATACCCAACTCAGCCGCCTCCCTGGATGCCCAGTTGAGCTCTCTCTCAGGCCAGAGAAGCAGACACCAAGACTCCAAGTTCTCTTCTCCAACTGCACCGCCACTTGGCTTCTTGGGCTTCTATCTCCTGCTTCTAACTGCATATCATCCAACACACACACTATCATGGACCTGGCGGCCACATGAGGCTAAAAACTTTTATGGTGCTGTGCCCTGCCCACATGCTTGATCACTGACATGTCTTCCTTTTCCCACCCATGGGTGGTCACACTAATAAAACACACAGTGATCCACCACAACCTCTGGCTGAAGGATGGATATTGAAGTCACTCACATGGAGTCTACTTCAAATGGGAAGAGGCTGAAGTTGGAGCTTCCTGGGCGGGGGGTCAGGGGGGTGTAGATGAGGCTGGGACGTGGGTCGAAGGCATAAGGCATGAGCAGAGGAAAATGTTTTCTAATGATTAATGTTGAGAATAAAGTCAAGTCCACAACGGATCAACCTCCATCTAATGGTCTGACCTTTTCTGCATGGACGTGTTTTGACCATCAGTTCCATCTCTCTAGATAGGAACTGGTTTTCATTCTAAATCTGCTCTGGACTTAACTATCTGGTAACAGCCTTGCTTCCCTCCAAGTTAGTGAGGCTTTAAACCCTGGTTAAATCTGACTTCTCCCTGTTTCTAACCTTTACATTCAAGGGACTGAGTCCCACTGTTTTTTTTTTTTTTTTTTTTTCCAGGAGAAGGGAGAAGCCGAGCCGTTATTTGGCCTGTATGAAATCAAAGTTGGGAGCATGCAGTGAGGGGTCTTGGCACCCACCAAGTCAAGGGGCTGAACAAATCCTGGGCAAACAGCAGGGGACAGTCATGCTGGCCCAAAGACCTCCAAGTGGGGATAGCTTATGAAGGACACAGAGACAAGGAGATAAACAACTCACGTGACATCACCCTCACAGTGGGATTTTTCTCCTTCCAAATGTTACCCTGGAGGCATCAGAAATTAGACTTTCCAGGGGGAACCAAAGCTGGATCAACAGACATAATGATCTCTAGTATCTTTAAAACGCTTTGAACTTTTCTGAAAATGTTTCCAAGTATGACCTTCATGGACATGGCAACATTCATTCGTTTAACAAAAATATTTTTGAGCAATTACTGTGAACTGATATTCTTTTTAAGTCTCNCAGCAGGGGACAGTCATGCTGGCCCAAAGACCTCCAAGTGGGGATAGCTTATGAAGGACACAGAGACAAGACAGTCTTTTAAAACTAAACATTCTCCAAAAAATGTTTTCGACTAGCTGCACTCTTTTCTGTTGTTACTTTAAAAGCTACCACAAGAGGGCAATAGCTCTAGGCCTTAGTGCAGCTTCCTTCCCTTTCAAACCGCAAAGGGTCAGGTTTTTTCAGGTAACAGCTTGGGGGTGACTCAGATTTTTCCACAATGCAAGTGTGTCTGCAAGGTCTTACAGATCACAGTTAAGCAGCATTCACTGTAGTCCAAAACTTACATAACGTTGTATTGCGCTATTGCAGTAGTTCTCTTCTCTGACTTTGCATTAATGCCATCTGGGGTGCTTTAAACACACACACACACACACACACACACACACACACANTACAGATCACAGTTAAGCAGCATTCACTGTAGTCCAAAACTTACATAACGTTGTATTGCGCTATTGCAGTAGTTCTCTTCTCTGACTTTGCATTAATGCCATCTGGGGTGCTTTAAACACACACACACACACACACACACACACACACACACAAATGATGCCTGAAGAATGTCTCAGTCAGTATTGGAATACTTAAAAATTTTCCTCAGTAAGGCTGTCATAGATGAGAATAATGTGAAACCCAGCCTCAGGATATTAGAAAACAGCATTAAGGCATTTGAGGTTTTCACATTCATGTGAGTTCCCTTTCCTTGTATTATCTGCAATCATTTCCGGGGATCTTATAATGAGGGAAAAGCTTGAATCATCTTTCTGACTATTTATTTTATTCAGCCCAATACTTGAGATTAAGCTGCCTATATCAGTCTACCTTTTAAAATAAGTTTATTCTCATCTGTAAACTTAAATGCTTTTTAAAGGGGACAAGAGCATTTTATTATTATCTCTAATAAATTATTGCTAAGAAATCTTTAGCAGAATTCATGTTGNAAAAAATATCTTGAAAATATCTAGAATATCACTGAGGATTTAGTCATGTATTCAGCAAACATTCACTGAATACAACATTCACTTTGCTGGATGCTGTGAGAATACAAGGAAGACAAAGATAATAGTTTTTAAGATAACATTTTCCTTAAAATATAGACTGAAATGATATAATAATGAAAGCAAATCATTTTGTATATGACCTAGATGTTGAAGGGACTTTAATGGTACATCTTGGATGAAAGATTGAATAAATTTAGAATTCATAATAGTTTAAAATTTTTTGACTTGTGTATTTTCATTAGTGGATTCCTCCTCCTTTGTTTACAAAGCTTACATCTGAAGCGGAGGTCAGGAATTACTCAGAGAAGCTTACAGATGGGAGATAAGGGTTCTCCTGTTCTCGAGTTCTGCTGTCCAGTGTGTCAGTCTGAGATCAACCAGAGAAACAAAAAGTAAAAATACATATTTCAGAGATTTACTGGAAGAGATGAGTTTTCATAATAGTAGGCCCTGGCTAGTAAGTCTAAAGTTAGGCATTGTCAGGGAAGGCAGACTGGAAGTCTCAACAAGGAGGTGAATCTGCTACCCAAAGACAGACCATCTTCAGGGAAGACTCAGCTTTATTCTAAGCTCTTTCGCCTGATAGAATCAGACATTCCAGATTATCTAGCAGACTTCTTTTATGTAGTCAGTTGATAACAGACTTTGATGATTTCTATAAAATACCTACATGGCATAACTAGGGTTTAGTTGAATGCCTGGGCACCTTAGTCTAGGTAGGCTGATACATAAATCATCACAGCCAGCAAAGATTATTTTTTAAGTGAACAAGTGAGACATTCTAGAGTATCAGTGGCTTATGCCCTCAGTCATGCAATATGTGCCTCTCTATGTCATCACAGACAGGTAAGATTGACCTTTAGAGGTGTCGAGGAATGTTTCATTCTTATATCTCTCCATTTTTTATGAGGGTACATTTGATCCTGGAATCAAAATGCCAAATGAAGTATCAATTTATACAGTTATAACAATAACAATTTAAATGAATCAAATAGGTCAACTTAAGTCAGGATAATAAGTCAAAGAAACGATTTTCCTGTTCTCTGTATAGTTTTAGGAAAAAAGAACTGTAGGTACTTCTGTTTCACATTTCAACCAAGTTGTCATGTATCCATAGGGGATACGGCATTATAAACTCATTTACCACTTGGACTTCTGCCTAGAGGAAGCATCTCCACTGGTCCAAGTAAGAACATTCTATATCCATAACCTTAGAAAAGCTGCAGAATACTTCAGCTTTTTGCATTATTTTGCAGTCTTGCTGTTTACTCACAATTGAATCAAATCCCATTGTCTTAAAGTAAAGGTAATGTTGAAGAAGTTCAGAGAAATGAAATTAAAAGAACTAATTTTTCTGGAACTACATATGAATGAAATAATAGTTAAGTTTTATTTCTAAGTCTGTATGTATTTTCCCACGAGTGAGTGACAAAGCTTCTCTAATGTCATGCAAATAGCAGCTGGTTTCTAGTACCCTATTGTATTTGCATATTATTCACCAAAACCAGCAACTGGTAGTTTTTATGATGGTGAATAATTGTTGCAGGCTGTTAATTGGCTAGGAATGCCACAGCCTCCTTGACCGTAACCTGATATCTTAAATTTTCTTAAAGTGATGATTCTTTTTTCTCTTAGTATTGGATCTGGATTTCAGGCTAAATATATCGTTACCTACATGGTTGGATGAATAATACTTAAAAATAATTATCTCCAAATTAGATAATGACATAAATGGAAGGGAAATGGCATTAGTATTATGCATTTACCATGATCATTTACATGTATTGGCTCATTTAGTCTTCTGCCCCCAAAACTTTGTATATGTCACTGTTTCCATTTTATAACTGAAGAAACTTAACTTCAGAGGTATTAATTAACTCACCAGAGGAAAAAGGGTAAATATGATGATGAGAGTCCAAACCAAGATTAAAATCTTGGCTTACATACCTCTAGAAATCATGTATTTTTCTACCAAAAAGTTTTGGGGCTCCTGATATACTAATTGATTATGAATTTTTCAATTTTTTCTTGATTGCAGAATTACTAGGTGCTTTTAGCATAATTAAAGATGAAGGCTGAAGCATTTTTGTTAAACAGTAGGGCAAAAGAGACATTTATAAGAGCTGCAAAACCTTCATTTTGAAATCCTACCTTTTTATTTTCAATATCTCTGATTTGGACCTGACAAGTATATTACAATAATATAACTTAGATGACAATTTGTTTGGAACTGTATTGAAAAAGGTCTTACACAAAAGAAAGAAAAACAGGGCTGTCTTTCTATAAAGCACTTGACTTTCATGTTTTTAATATCAAAGTGTTTCAAATAGAACAGGCGAATTGTATATTGATGAAATACAAAAATGTTGCAAAAGGTTATCCACATTTTTTCAGACATAAGATATGAAAACAATATGTTGACATTTCCTTTCTTTTCATCTTTGCAGAATAAACTCATATTCCTAAGCCTAAAACACATGACCTGCCTGACACTGTGTTCTTTTATTAATTTGTTGTTGACAGATTGCTCAGAATCCCTGTTAGAATGAGGAGAGACAGAGATGACCAAGCCTGCCAGTGGTTGGGCAGGGACTGAGGGTGTGACCTAGGACACTGGCATGAGCAGAATAGTCAACCCCCAGAGATGTACAGATCTGTCCTCTGAAGATAAGGAATTGTTTTCTGTCAAAATAATAAAATGACCTTCAGTTCAATCTTAGTAAGAGAGGACCAGGGGAGGTGATTCCACACTAAATAACAGGAGGGAGAGTGAAGCCAGAGAGAACAAGGGAAATAAATAGAGCTAACAGCCCACTCTGCAGTTATGTCCAGCCAGACCATTGATTATACTTTTAGTATCTTGTAATTTTTATAACATCATATTAATCTAGTTAGCCCTAATGTTAGGATCAAGGCATCTTTCTTCTTTGAAGAATACATGTAAAGGGATCTAGAAAGTAAAAAGTTTTCTCTTGTTTCATGTCAAAACATCAAAACAGTAAGGTGATCAGGGCAACAAGTTCGTGAGAATTGGTATTATGAGGTCTCTCAAATGAAGATTAGTATATAACCATGTGCAGACAGAGGTTTCAGCTCTATTAACCAGTCATGAGTTTGCACAAAGAGAATTGATAGAATAATGTAAAAGGTTTTCATGTAAAAATGGAAGTATTAATGAAATAATGCTGAGCAGAGAAGAAATGTGTTCTTCCCGAGTGAGTAGTCATTGCACAGAGGTCTTGTATACTGTCACAGAGGTTCTGAATTTGGGAATCACTACACGCCCATATGTTATATAAACTAACAAAAGGTGGAAAAAATGGCAAATGAATATAGTAAATGATTGTAAGATGAATGTTTAGATTATTTTAGCATTCTTATTTTTATTATTTTAGCATTATTTTTTAGATATGAGTAATCAATATCTAAAAATGTACTCTAAAAATGATGTTGAAATGACAAGATAATCAATGATGTTGGCAACTTCCTCCTTCCGTCCTTTGGCAATTTATTATTCCTCTTCTTTCCAATCTTGAAATAGATACTTCTCAGATTAAGCAAAGCACCCACTGCAGCGAGATATATATATATATATATATATATANCTAACTGCATATCATCCAACACACACACTATCATGGACCTGGCGGCCACATGAGGCTAAAAACTTTTATGGTGCTGTGCCCTGCCCACATGCTTGATCACTAACATGTCTTCCTTTTCCCACCCATGGGTGGTCACACTAATAAAACACACAGTGATCCACCACAACCTCTGGCTGAAGGATGGATATTGAAGTCACTCACATGGAGTCTACTTCAAATGGGAAGAGGCTGAAGTTGGAGCTTCCTGGGCGGGGGGTCAGGGGGGTGTAGATGAGGCTGGGACGTGGGTCGAAGGCATAAGGCATGAGCAGAGGAAAATGTTTTCTAATGATTAATGTTGAGAATAAAGTCAAGTCCACAACGGATCAACCTCCATCTAATGGTCTGACCTTTTCTGCATGGACGTGTTTTGACCATCAGTTCCATCTCTCTAGATAGGAACTGGTTTTCATTCTAAATCTGCTCTGGACTTAACTATCTGGTAACAGCCTTGCTTCCCTCCAAGTTAGTGAGGCTTTAAACCCTGGTTAAATCTGACTTCTCCCTGTTTCTAACCTTTACATTCAAGGGACTGAGTCCCACTGTTTTTTTTTTTTTTTTTTTTCAGGAGAAGGGAGAAGCCGAGCCGTTATTTGGCCTGTATGAAATCAAAGTTGGGAGCATGCAGTGAGGGGTCTTGGCACCCACCAAGTCAAGGGGCTGAACAAATCCTGGGCAAACAGCAGGGGACAGTCATGCTGGCCCAAAGACCTCCAAGTGGGGATAGCTTATGAAGGACACAGAGACAAGGAGATAAACAACTCACGTGACATCACCCTCACAGTGGGATTTTTCTCCTTCCAAATGTTACCCTGGAGGCATCAGAAATTAGACTTTCCAGGGGGAACCAAAGCTGGATCAACAGACATAATGATCTCTAGTATCTTTAAAACGCTTTGAACTTTTCTGAAAATGTTTCCAAGTATGACCTTCATGGACATGGCAACATTCATTCGTTTAACAAAAATATTTTTGAGCAATTACTGTGAACTGATATTCTTTTTAAGTCTCCCTATTTCGGCAAATTTTAAACTTTTTATTTTATATTGGAGTACAGCCAATTGACAATGTTGTGATAGTCTCAGGTTCACAGCAAAGTGACCCAGCCATATCCATTCTCCCTCAAACTTCCCTCTCATCCAGCTTGCCACATGACATTGAGAAGAGTTCCCCGTGCTATATAGTAGGTCCTTGTTTTGCTACTGTTTTAAATATAGTAGTGGGTACGTGTTGATTCCAAACTTCTGCCTATCCCTTCCCCCTATCCTTCTCCCCCTCGTAACCATTGTAGCACTTCATGGAGTTAAAATAAATCTCAGAGTGTCTTAAAAGGCAGTTAAGCTTACACTGTGTTGGTGGTGGAGTTGGGACTTTGGATTTCTGATTTAGTCCAGCCTACCATCTTGGCAGAGGGGGAGCAGTGACTTGTGACATCCTAGCCTTGCCTGCCACGTGGGGCTTGGGGGCGGGGCAATTGGAGCAGGATTTGCTCCTATCTCACCCCCTCCATCATCTCAAAGGTCGCCTCATACATCCGGTCACGACTGCCATCCTCAAACCCGGTTATTCCTCTAGTCTCAAACAAATATCTTGCCCTTCCTCCATTTCTGTACCTTACTCCAGACCCTCCATTGTCCTGACCCTAAACGTTTTCTAGCTTTGTGCCCTCAAGCTCATGAGTGAAGATAAAGGTTTGGAGTATCTTCTAGACCAAGACCACTCTACTTTTGCTCCTAAAGTGGCTTGAGGCATTTAAAAAATATTAATGATTCCTAATTAATGTCAGAGTCACTTCTTTCTTGGTGAGCTATTGGAGATCTTTAACTTCCCGAGGAGCACTCTGGTGTGGTGGACCAGCCCTCTTCTTGCTATGTCTCAGCAGTTTAGAACATCATTTTCACTTCAGTTACTTCTAATCCCAGCTCGCTGTTGAGTCTGACTTCACTAGGCCACTTTGGTGATGAAATAAAGTGATCTGGATCTCAGTTTAGACTCCAAAAAAAAAAAAAAAAAAAGAAAGAAAGAAAAAAAAAAAGAGAGTGAGAATGCTTTCCCACTGTCTCTCATTAGCAAGTTTGAGAGAAGTTCTTTACAGGATGAACCGAAGAGAGCCTCGCAGTGACTCAGGACTGCCAGAGGCCAAGGAGACATTGACAGGGAATTAGAATGAGTTGACATCTCTACTGACAGCTGTCCACAGAAGGGAACTTCAAGATTCCAGGACCCAAACTGAACCTTTTACTACCCATTACTATCTTGCTACAAGTTTAGACTTCAGCTCCCAACTAGATAAAAAAAATGCTATAATGTCTCTCTTTCTGATTATTTTTTACTTCATTAATAATGCTTTGGGCATTCATTTTTATTTTTAACATGTTTCATAAATAAAATGCTTATATAACAATGTTGCATAAGCAGTGGTAGTCTCAGTTCGAGAATGAGTTACTTCACCTTAGAAGTTAGACAAATATGGCAGTGACGGAAGGTCTTACTGAGGTCAGTTTGCATGAGGGATGGAAGAGCCTCCCAGAAGAGGGTGCAGGCCACTGACATGCCCAAGTCCAAGCATAATGGGTAAGATATCAGTGCAAGTGCGTATGGGCTCCATTGTGTCCAACTCTGCGACCCCATGCACTGTAGCCCACCAGGCTCTTCTGTGCCTAGAATTTTCCAGGCAAAAATACTGCAGTGAGTAGTCATTTCTTACTCCAGGGCATCTTCCTGACTAGGATCAAACCCTCATTGGCAGGCGGATTCTTTACCACTGTGCCACCTGGGAAGCCCCATAGAATATCAGAGGGAACCTCATCTCCTGATGACATTTCCTCCCCAGCGTCACCTCCAGATTCACATTGGGTCAAGGAAGAGCATTTCAATAAAGGGATGGCGAATATAAAATTTTCTTGATTATTCCCTTATGGGTAGATAAGCTAAAATTTCCCCTTATTATGGCTTTTGTACACTTAGAACAGATTCCTAGAAGTAGTTTGAAAGGTAATAAAAACTGGTATATTTGATAGCAAGATATTTAGCCAGATCTCTTCAATGACAGACTGGGACTTCCCTGGTTGGTCCAGGGGTTAAGACTCCACCTTCCAGTGCAGGGGGTGAGGGTTCAGCCCCTGATTGGGGAGCTAAGATCCCACATGTCTTTCGCCCAAAAAGCCAGAACAAAAACAGAAGCCATTTTGTAACAAATTCAATTAAGACTTTGAAAAATGGTCTACATTTAAAAAAAATCTTTAAAAAATGACAGACTGTTTTCCCCTAATATTTTATTATAGACATTTTAGAACACATTAATGTTTAAAAATTATACAGTGAACACCCATATACCTATCATCTAGACTTTACCATTATATTTGGTCTTTGAATAAATGGGGTCCTTCAATAGTTATTCTTCTCTGACTTGTTTATTTCACTATTATGTTTGTATGGTTATCATGTTAGTGTGTACAGTTATTGCTCATTTATTTTTTTAAGGCTGTATAGCATTGCAGGCTATTAACAAATGATAACCAAAGGTTATCATTTCTTTCCTGTTTCAAGGTATTTTGCTTCTTTGAACACTGTTGTATATATTTCTTGGTGCACACACGCAAGAACTTCTCTATGATTGTTAATTGGAAATAGAGTTTGTGCATCTTCAGATTTAAAGGATAAATTCAAATTGTTTCCCAAAGGACCTATACCACTTTAGGGTCTTAGCAGTTGTATATAAGATTTTTTAAAATTCTATATTCTCATTNCTTTGAACACCCGAGAGTCATAATCTAGTAGAACCTCTTCAGTTAAGGTCATCATGGTGATCTTGTTTAAGATGGACTTCTTAGATGAACAGCCCAGTGATCATCCTGGGATCTTGGTAGCAGTAAGTAAGCTTCACCACTAAGACTGAGGATTCCATGGCATCTCTGTGAGAGGAGGGGTGATACTCTACCCCTCCTCCAGGGGATCTTCCTGGCCCAGGGATCGAACCTGCGTATCTTACATCTCCTGCACTGGTAGGCAGGTTCTTTATCGCTAGCGCCACCTGGGAAGCACACTTTTTGCCTAGCCTTATTTATTCACAGGGTCTAACCCTCCTGATTTTGGGGCTATTTCAAGAAAAGACATGTGTCAGTGACCAGGATTGTTTTAACTACTGCTTAACTGAGTTCGCTGATGGCTCAGATGGTAAAGCGTCTGCCTACAATGTGGGAGACCCATATTTGAGCCCTGGGTTGGGAAGATCCTCTGGAGAAGGTCTGACATGACTGAGTGACTTCACTTTCATGTTAATTGTTCCTGATGTCCAATCTAGCTAAAGAATCAGCGATTTCCACAGTAGTATTGCTCTCCCTTTCACTAAAATCCATATCTCTTTCAAATCATATCAACCTTTCATTTTCTTGCATAAATTCCAGCTCATTCAGAAATCCTTTCCCAACTCCTTGGTGTTGGTTGCCAAATTCATTTATTTACTTATTTCAGAAATGTTAAGCATCTACTGTATGCAAAGTGTAATGATAGGCACTGAGAATACAGAGCTGAGTCAGGCCTAAATCTGTCCTGAAGCCATTTATAGTGAATAGAAAGAAGAATAGTGGAATGCTCTGTAGAGAAATGACCCTACAGGAGGATAACAGAATTAACCTCCAACACCACAGTTCAGAAGCATCAATTTTTTGGCACTCGGCTTTCTTTATAGTCCAACTCTCACATCCAAAAATGACTACTGGAAAAACCATAGCTTTGACTAGACAGACCTTTGTTGGAAAAGTAATGTCTCTGCTTTTTAATATGCTGTGTAGCTTTTCATAGCTTTTCTTCCAAGGAGCAAGCGTCTTTTAATTTTATGGCTGCAGTCACCATCTGCAGTGATTTTGGAGCCCCCAAAAATAAAGTCTGACATTGTTTCCACTGTTTCCCCATCTATTTCCCATGAAGTAGGGTAGTGTAGAATAATTCTTTTTTGCTGCCATTGTTACATTTTAATATCAGGATTTGCTAACTTTAAAAATATAAATTTGGAAGGTTTTTATATTTTGTAATTTAAGAACAGTTTATATTATAATTATTTAAAAAATAATTGGTCAAAGAAGCCTATGAGACTGGAGCCTACACATGGAAGTACTTTATCAATCACTTTTTCCATTTTTCAGTTGGTTTATTTGGTTTAGGGACTACTCTTGAATTGAATGTTCAAACTTAGGAACAAACTGTTCCATCTACTTTATTTATTTTTGGCCCTTTTAATTCCTAATTTTGAGTACCTTTATATTTTTCTCACTTAGATGTTAGCTAGATATTTATTTCTTTCTAATATATTTATAAAGGCAATTATAAATTATAAAGTCCTTATCAATATGGTCAATTCTGGCTTCCCTGGTGACTCAGCAGTAAAGATCCCCCCAGGGAAGAGGGTTCAGTCCCTGGGTTGGGAAGATCCTCTAGAGAAGGAAATGTCAACCCACTCCAGTATTCTTGCCTGGGAAATCCCACGGACAGAGCAGGCTGGCGGGCCACAGTCCATGGGGTTGCAAAAGAGTCAGATGTGACTTAGCAACTAACAACAACAACACGATCAGTTCTATTTCTTTCTGTTTCACTAGCTGCTCAATTTTACTTCAGCATTATGTTTTCCCAAAATCTTCTCATATGGGTTATTGGTGGTGGGAGAGCCTCCTCCCTCGGTTCTAGGGATCCAAGGAAAAAAGGGATTTTTATCTTTCACGAGGAAGGGGGGAAGTCCAGTGTAGTTATGGCAGCAGGTAACTCACCTGGACGCTGGGTAAGGACACTGAGATGCAGACAGAGAAGGTTAATGAATGAGGTGTGGCCTGAAAGAGAAAATACCCACTAGGACACTTGGGAATTTACTCTGAGGCTTGACATCTGAAAGCGAATCAATATATTTCTACTGATCAACTAACTTGAAAAGACTGATCCCTTGCCCTGTGGGATATCTTCTTATAGGGACCCATGGAGCCAGAATCTGGGGCTAATGGAACAGCTGTTACTGAATTCATCCTGCTGGGTTTGGTGGAGACGCCAGGGCTACGGCCAGCTGTCTTTGTACTCTTCCTCCTTGCCTACCTTGTCACTGTCGGGGGCAACCTCAGCATCCTGGCAGCCATCTTGGTGGAGCCCAAACTCCACACCCCCATGTACTTCTTCCTGGGGAACCTATCAGTGCTGGACATTGGGTGCATCACCGTCACCGTTCCCTCAATGCTGGGTCGTCTCTTGTCCCACAAGCGCACAGTTCCCTATGCAGCCTGCCTCTCACAGATTTTCTTCTTCCATCAGCTGGCTGGTGTGGACTGCTTCCTGTTGACAGCCATGGCCTATGACCGATTCCTGGCCATCTGCCGACCCCTCACTTACAGCACCCGCATGAGCCCGACAGTCCAGAGGATACTGGTGGCTGTGTCCTGGGCTTGTGCCTTCTCAAATGCACTGACCCACACTGTAGCCATATCCACACTCAACTTCTGTGGTCCCAATGTGATCAACCACTTCTACTGTGACCTCCCGCAGCTCTTCCAGCTCTCCTGCTCCAGCACCCAGCTCAACGAAGTGCTGCTCTTTGGCATGGGTGTCCTCATGGCAGGTGCACCTGTAATTCTCATTGTCACTTCCTACATCCAAGTGGCAGCTGCAGTCCTGCGGATCCGCTCAGCGGAGGGCAGGAAGAAAGCCTTCTCCACGTGTGGCTCCCATCTCACCGTGGTGGGCATCTTCTATGGCACAGGCGTCTTCAGCTACATGCGGCTAGGTTCAGTGGAGGCTTCAGACAAGGACAAGGGGATTGGCATCCTCAACACCATCATCAGTCCCATGCTGAACCCACTCATCTACAGCCTCCGGAACCCTGATGTGCAGGGCGCCCTAAGGAGGGTGCTCATGGGGAAGCGAGCCTTTGCATGAGGGATGTCTCAAGAGGGTGAAACCTAGCAAGTGTCCCTGTCCTTCCTAGATCTTGAGCAAGTTGACCTTTGTTAGGAAGTGAGGCTTCTTGTTCCTCAAGGAGGTTCGAGCTGATAATAGATGTGTAGGTTCTGTAGACCAGAGCCCTTGACTAGTTGCCATTTGGTCCTAGCTACCCTTCACACTCCAGATGAACATGGAACTCAGGTAGTTCTATATTCTGGAAGGCTCATGACCCTATAGGAAGAACCTTTAGTTTTTTCCTGCTGGGATCCCCCAAAATATACCAGCAGAGATTCTATCTAGACTGGAATATGGAAAGTCACAGCCTGGTGCCAAGTATTAGCACATCCTCCTGTCAGGCTTGCTCTGAAAGCAGCATTCCCAACCTGATTTTACACAAGGATCCAGACCTAGTACAGTATAATTTGAGACCCGGATTTCCAGTACCCTGCCTATACTTCAAGATTCTAGGGTTTTTAACAGTGGAGAATTTATATTTCCTTTGGCATTTCTTTCTATTTTTTTTATAATAGAAATATCTATTGATTTAAAATTTTTCTTAGAAATCATGTTTATAGAAACGAAAACAAAATTTTATGAGTGTAAAATCAGAACCTTTATCCTCTCTGTCCTTATTCTTCATAATGCAGTTTTCCAGAATAAACTACTGTTAAGAATTTGGTACTTACCTCTTTAGTTTTTTTTTAATACATCATAAATATATTTATGTATTTTTATATCAACATAAACATATTTATGTATATTCATACCAATAGAGGCATATATGCCATGTTTTATGTTGACACATTACATGGTAGACTTTTCTACATGCTAAATATCTGAAAACTTACTTAATCCATTTTAATGACTGCCTAGTGTTTATTTATGAGTGAATCATAATTTGCTAAACCATATTCCTTTTGATGGAGTTTAGATTGTTTCTAGATTTACTGCAGTTACAACCAATGATATAAAAACTATTCTTTAGAGATGAGTTTCTATTATCCTCTAAACATTTCCATAAGTTCTAATTAATAAAATTTCTTAGTTGAGAAAATAAAAATTAAGATTTTTTCTATGTATTTCACTCTTATTCTACAAAATATTTGCACTGTTCTGTTGTTCCAATAGTGAGTGAAATCACTTCATCCTCATAACTTTGTCAACTGCTATAAATAAATACTTCTAATTTTTCACAATATAAAGGTTGAAAATTACCAATGAGTGTTTCAATATTCATCTCTTTGATGTTCACATTAAATTGAATATATTTTCAAATGTTTGATATCCATGATGTGGACTGAAGTATGTCTACCAAAATTCATCTGTTGAAGCCCTAAAACTCCCAATGTGACTGTATCTGGTGATAAGGTCTTTAGAAAGCAATTAAGGTTGAAGTGAAGTGAAGACGTGAAGTTGCTCAGTCGTGTCCGACTTTTTGCGACTCCATGGATTGTAGCCCACTAGGCTCCTCAGTCCATAGGATTTTCCAGGCATAAATACTGAAGTGGGTTGCCATTTTCTTCTCCAGGGGATCTTCCTGACCCAGGAATCGAACCCGGGTCTCCCACATTGTAGGCAGATGCCTTACTGTCTGAGCTACCAGGGAAGCCCACAATTAAGGTTAAATGAGATTAATTAGGACTTCCCAGGTAGCGCTAGTGGTAAAGAATCTGCCTGCCAAGTAGGAGATGCAGGTTTGATCCCTGGGTTGGGAAGATCCCCTGGAGAAGGGAATGGCGACCCACTCCTGTATTCTTGCCTGGAGAAGTCCATGGACAGCAAGCTTGCCCTCAAATTCCACCCATTTTGTTACAAGTGACAGGCATTCCTTCCTTTTTGCGGTGGAATGATACTCCTCTGTGTACATTTTCTTTATCCAATTATCTGCTGAAGAACATTTAGGTTGCCTCCATATCTTGACTATTATGAATAATGCTGCAGTGAACATGGGACCATAGATATCTCTTTACTAATGATTTCATTTCCTTTGGGTGTGTAATTGGGCTTCCCAGGTGACGCTAGTGGTAAGGAACCTGCCTACCAATGCAGGAGACATAAGAGACTCAGGTTCGATTCCTGGCTGGGGAAGATCCCCAGAAGAAGGAAATGGCAGCCCACCCCAGTATTCTTGCCTGGAGAATCCCATGGACAGAGGACCTAGACCATATGGCAGTTCTATTTTTAATTTTTTGAGGAAACTCCATACTGTTTTCCATATGGCTATACCAATTTATATTCTCACCAACAGTGTGTGAATGCTCCTTCTCACATCGTCACCAACATTTGTTATTTCTTGTCTTTTCGACAGTAGCTATGCTAACAGGTATGAAGTGATACCACTGTGGTTTTGACTTGCAGTTCCCTGATGACTAGCAATGTTGAACACCTTTTCATGTACTTGTTGTTCATCTGGATGTCTTCTCTGGGAAAATGTTTCTATTCAGGTCTGTTGCCCATTTTCAAAATTGGACTTTTTGCTTTTACTTGGTATTGTGTTGTATGTGATTTATAGATGTGGGGTATTAACCTTTTATCAGATACATGGGCTTCGTTGCTCAGTTGTGTCTGACTCTTTGTGACCCCCATGGACTATAGCCCACCAAGTTCTTCTGTCCGTGGGATTCTCCAGGCAATAATACTGGAGTGGGTTGCCATTTTCATCTGCAGGGGATCTTCCTAACCGAAGAAGCGAGCCCTCGTCTCCTGTGTCTCCTGCATTGCAGACAGATTCTTTACCCACTGAGCCACCTGGGAAATCACCAAATATGGGTTTGCAAACATTTTCTCCCATTCTGTAGGTTGCCTTTGATTGATTACTTCCTTTGCTGTGCAGAAGCACATTAGTTGGCGTAGCTTGTCCTACTAAAGTCAATGTTGGCAAAAACTGTGGAGGTCTTTGGTAGCCAAAACTGCAGGAGCCCTGTAGGTGACCATAGTAGCCTCTCAGGGTCCTGGGTGCAAAGGCTGCAGGTATCCTCCTCTTCCATTTTGCCCATAGGGGGAAGCTGTAGCTGAGGGGATCCCTCTCGGCCCCAGGTCTGGTGGGCTGACACTCAGAGTGGGAGAGAAGCCAAGGCCCTGGGGTAAGGTACACTTGCTGTTCTTGGATTGGAAGAATCGATACTGTAAAAACGACTGTACTACCCAAGGCAGTCTACAGATTCAATGCAATCCCTGTCAAATTAACAATGGCACTTTTCAAAGAACCAGAACAAAAAATTTTGCAATTTTTATCTCATAAGATTGTTGTAAGAGTTGGTTGAGATTCTGTGTATATAAAGCTCATGGTGTAGTGTCATGTACACAGTGTATTAAATATTATTATTAGGCTACTAACATCATCAGTGGTNAAAAATTTTGCAATTTTTATCTCATAAGATTGTTGTAAGAGTTGGTTGAGATTCTGTGTATATAAAGCTCATGGTGTAGTGTCATGTACACAGTGTATTAAATATTATTATTAGGCTACTAACATCATCAGTGGTCTCCTAATAGGAACTTTATGTGTGTTACTTTAATTTTCCTAGCAACCTTGAGAGAAAATATTACCCATTTTCCAAATAAGGAAACTGGGGTTCAATGGGGTTCAGTAGCTGTTCACAACTGGATGAGCAGGTCTATTCCTTTACAAAGTCCAGCAGGCTCCTACAGAGAGTGTGCTGTCATATGGGCTCTGGTGTAATTGAGAAGGACATGAGAATCCAGGGGTTGTATTACACAGCTTCTTCAATTTTCAATCTCTGTCATCTCTAACAGTAGACTCTCATTTTCTAAAGACTTGGCCCAGAAAATTAGGTGGGGGGCAACTTCCCAGGGGGATCCTCAGCTTCTACCACCCTCAGGATCATTATAGGATCCCCAAGAGTGAATGTCCCTTGTTAATAAGCCCCAGGTGGGAATGTATTTTCTTTATGAGGATTTGTTACAAATTTGAAGTTGGAAAAGGAGCCTTTGGCTCCTTTCTTGGATTTATTCCTCATTGCGGGGTTTAGGAGTCAGCTGGTCTATTCTGTTTGGACCAGACATCTGGGAAAGCAAAACTTCTAACCTGGGACCCCAGATTCAATCCTGGCTCTGCCTCTAGTTCCCTCATGACTTACGTCTCCATCTGTTAAACAGAGTTATCAGGACAGCTGCCCTAACCAGCTCCATAAATTAATATGAGGGATAGCAATGAAGATGTTTGAAAAAAATTCTAAGTCAACAGAGTCATGAGGCACCACTGATTTGCCACTGCAGTATTTATTAGGGCTTGTATTGTGTACCTGTCTTTAGCTCTCCCCATTGCCTCCTTCCCCTTCCTGGGCCAATTTCGAGGTCTCGAGAGGACAACACCATGGTGGAGAAGTCCCATGACAGAGATGGCCTCAGCCTCTCTTGACCTCATCTCTGTATATATGACCCCTTTCCTTCCCCCAAAGTAGTGGAGGACTGAGTTTGTAGAGATTCTCATCCCCTTTTTAGAGCCCTTTCCATGAAACCTTGCTGGCCTCTGTGCCATAGCAAAGTGACTTCTTACATGACCCTCCGTCTGCTCCCATGTAACAGAGAAGGGATTTCAGTGGTCACTAAGTCAAGCTTCCTGGTTTTACAGATGCAGCAACCAAGGTCTCAAAAGCAAAAATAAAGAGACTTGCACAGGATGAGATATCAGGTGAGTGGAAAAGCTGGGACTGTGATCCAAAACTTGAGGTTTCACTTCCAGGCACCGTTACCAATTCTTCCTTCTTTATAAGATAAAGCTTGTTTTCTGATTTTATTCAGTGTTCAAGTCCCTGCCCAGAACTCAATCCTTACTCGGCAACTTGACTAGATCCCTGAGACCAACCCTATAGCATGAAGNTAAAAACTGTTTTGTAACTGAAGTCGGGGTTCGTTCGCTCCTTTCGAGGAAGTTCGAACCCCGGCGCGCCGGTTCAATAAACCCTCTTGCTTTTTGCATCGAATTCGAGTCTTGGTGATCTGTGAGGCGACGTTTCCCGAGAATAGGCCTTTCTGGGGCCTAACAGGTTGCCATTTCCTTTTCCAGGGGATCTCATCAACCCAAGGATTGAACTCACATCTCCTGCATTGGCAGGTGGATTCTTTACCACTATGCCACCAGAGAAGCCTGATATTACAGATATATAAAGCAGAAAAGAAGAAGAGTTTCCCTCACTCATATTCCTCCCTTATAAACAATAATTTGAACAAAAAGTGCCTTTGTGGGAGCTTTGAGATCTAGGCAAAAGATTATGAGACCCCAGTGAAGTCAAGTCCAAAGAGGGGTATTTTGAGAAGACAAGACTGTGCCCAGCTGGCAGACTTGCAGACAGGAGTCCTGGATACAGGCCTGGAAACAGCCCTGTTGATTAGCTACAGCCCCTCTTGGCCTTGATTCTGTCACCAACATCTGTCAAGAAACCTAGCATTAGTCAGGCCCACTTGTGCCCTAGATAATGAGCACATCAACCTCAGCCCTGGCTGGGGATGCTGAACTGGCCCATGGTCCATTCCCAGGCCCTCTCAGCTGCCAGTTCTGCCCACCCAGGGACAAGGCAGGTGATGCCCATCCACGCCCCTAAGACACACTGTCCAACCTTGGTCCAAATGCAAACACTGACACAGTCTTGTAACTTGGCTCCAGCACCTTGTAGGCATAGGTCAAGAACACACCTGCTTGTCCAGGGACCCATGAGAAAACACAGTCTTCTGTGCCCTCAGAGGCAGGCCCACTGACTTCTGTCTGACTGCAGATCTTGAAGTGACCCCATAACCCAGCTTCTACTCCTTGAAACCACAGGCTGGGAACACTTCTGCCAACCCAGGGACCTGCGGGAAGATACCTTCCCAGATGTAGACCAGCCAAACTGGGTCTGATGGATCTTTTTTAAAAAATAATATTTATTTTTGCTATTTATTTATTTATTTGGCTTCCTCGGGTCTTAGTGGCATTTAGGATCTTTAGTCGCAGCACGCGGACACTTAATTGTAGCATATGAGATCATTCCCTGACCAGGGATCAAATCCAGCCCCCCTGCACTGGGTGCGTGGAGTCTTACCTACTGGACCACCAAGGAAATCCCTGTCTGCCAGATCTTGAAGAAGCCCTATAACCAACACCTTGGCAGTCTATTACAATCAGCCCCAGGCACCCTTGCCTGGATGCTAAATCCTGAATCATGACAGGTGATCCCGTGTCAACGAACTCTCCCTGTTCAGCCTTATGTTCTACCCCACTCCTGGGGCCCTCATGATCCACTCCCACATTGCTCCTCTATAAACTGGAGGAAATTCCAGTTCCTACCAGGATATATTGGCCAGTATATTCATTTCCTGTTGCTGCTGTAACAAAGTACCACAAATCTAGTGACTTAAAATAACAGATATGTATCTGCTCAGGGTCCTGGAGACCAAAAGTCAAAAATCAGTCCTACAGGGCTAACTTCACGATGTCAGCAGGAAGAGTTCTCTTGGGAGGTTCCAGGGGAAACCTATTCCATGTCTTTTCCAGTTTCAGGTGGCTTCTGGCAATCCTTGGCTTGTGGCCACATCACTCCGGTCTCCACGTCTATCGTCACATTGTCTTTTTCTTTTTGTGGCCACAGTCTGTGGCATGTGGGCTCTTAGTTCCCTGACCAGGATTCAAACCTGTACCCCCTGCAATGGAATCTCGGCATCTTAACCACTGGACTGCCAGGGAAGTCCCCACATTGCCTTTTTCATTTCTGTAGTCAAATATCTCTCCACCTCTCTCTTGAAAGGACTCTTATGATTACACATCACATAGGGCCCACTTGGATAATCTGGGATAATCTCTCCAGATGAAGACCCCTAACACTTACAAAGTCCCTTTTACATGATTTAAAGTTGATTTCAGGGATTAGTACCTGAATATCTTTGGGGCCCTACCACAGCCAGGTATGGGAATTATTGTTAATGAGTAAGTTATTTCTTTTTGGACATAAATGGTATTTCCTTTCTCAGAGTATGCTGAGACCTAACCAAGAGTCCTTCAAGCTCAACATATGTCTTTTTTTTTTTTAAGTGAGTCAAACTTAAAAAAAATAATTTTATTTGTTTATTTTTTACTGTGCTGGGTCTTCATCACTATGCACAGGCTTTCTCTAGTTGCGGTGAATGGGAGCTACTCTCTTACTGCAGTGAGCGGGCTTCTCCTTGCTGTGGCTTATCTTGTGGAGCAGCGGCTCTAGGGCGTGAAGCCTTCAGTAGCTGCAGCGCATGGGCTCAGTAGCTGTGGCTCCCGGGCTCTAGAGCGCAGGTGCAGTAGTTGTGGCACACAGGCTCTGTTGCTCCTCGGCATGTGGGATCTTCCCCAACCAGGGATTGAACCCGTGTCCCTGCATTGGCAAGCAGATCCTTTACTTCTGAACTACCAGGGAAGTCCCTCAACATACCTCTTTTACCAGCACTTCCAGAATCATTACAGGATCCCCAAGACACAGTCCCAGAGGCCCCACTAATGAGGCTCTGAGGGAGGAAGCCCCACATTCTTGAGGACTCATTAGGAAACTGGATTTGAAGAAAGCTTCTCCCTCTTCCTCTCTGCTGGGGCTTCCTCGACATCCCCAGGTCCACAGCAAGTCTGGAAATTAGCTGCTCTCTTCTCAGAGGCCCTGCTTGGGGCTGACATCTGAGAAGGAAAATTGTTCCCTCAGGAAATCCATATCTATATCCATATCTCAATTACACCTCTAACTTCCTGGGTGACTTGGAGAAGATGGACAAGTCCTGCAGACCTCAGCAACCCCACCATTAGTGGACTATGTATCACTTGACTTAATGACCTGCCATAAAGCCAAGGCTAGAGATAACCTTTTATTTTTTCTCTCTCTCTCTCTCAAGGAAAATCTAAATACGAGAAGGTATGAGGCACTGCTGCTATATTTATGAAGAGCTTGAGTTGTTTATAAAACAACTTGTCTCTCTCCCCCGTTTGTCTCTGCTTTCCTGGGAGGGCTAATTTCTGAGGCCGCCAGGGGATACCATTGAGAAGACAGTCCTATAATTTCTTTCATTTTCTTATACAAAGCTCCTTCTTGGATTTCTGGGTGGATAGGTCTGCAGAGCTCCTCATCTTCTCCTGAAAACACTCTCTGGTGTCTATGCCTGTGCCAGGGTGAGTACTCATAGTCCTCACTCTGCAAGAGTCCTCACTTTGTAAGAACAGGTTCTTCCTCTGCTCTTACAAAACAGCAATGGGGCTTCTGCTGCCATCAGCTCAAACTGATTTTATACTTGGTGCAACTGATGCCCCTGAAGCGGGGAGCCTTTTTAGAATATCTGGGACTGTAACCCAAAGATCTTGGCTCCTTTTCTGGGCCCTTTTGTCCATGTCTCCTTCTCGTGGATGAAGCCTGCTCTCTGCAATGCTTGTGCTGCGCTTAGTCACTCGTCCTGCTCTTTGTGACCCTGTAGACTATAGCCCGCCAGGCTCCTCTGTCCTTGGGGATTCTCCAGGCAAGAATACTGGAGTGGGTTGCCGTTCCCTCCTCCAAGGGATCTTCCCAAGCCAAGGATTAAACCCAGGTCTCTCACATTGCGGGCAGATTCTTTACTATCTGAGCCACCAGGGAAGCCCAAGCATACTGGAATAAGTAGCCTACCCAGGAATCCAATTGGGGTCTCCTGCGTTGCAGGCAGATTCTTTACCAGCTGAGCTACCACGGAAGCACCTGCTTAATACTTACCCCTCTTAGGAGTAAGTATTAAGGGGATTCACTGAGTCCAGTTTGCTGCCCAGGANGAGCCACCAGGGAAGCCCAAGCATACTGGAATAAGTAGCCTATCCCTTCTCTACGGGATCTTCCCAACCCAGGAATCCAACTGGGGTCTCCTGCGTTGCAGGCAGATTCTTTACCAGCTGAGCTACCACGGAAGCCCCTGCTTAATACTTACCCCTCTTAGGGGTATAAGTATTAAGGGGATTCACTGAGTCCAGTTTGCTGCCCACTTCATCAGGTAGTTAGAAACTTGACTCCAGTCATAGGCCTTGCTGAACTGTTTCATCACTGGAANGCACCTGCTTAATACTTACCCCTCTTAGGAGTAAGTATTAAGGGGATTCACTGAGTCCAGTTTGCTGCCCAGGACCCACTTCATCAGGTAGTTAGAAACTTGACTCCAGTCATAGGCCTTGCTGAACTGTTTCATCACTGGAATCTTGGAGGAGTTGGGTGGAATTCCAGAGTAGGAGTTTGTCATGGCTCAGTAGGGAGAAACTGAGGCTCATTATGAAGCCCTGAGAGTGGTAATCCTCAGTGATGGGTGTGATACCCATCAGGCACTCTAGATGTCTCTGTAAGATCTGAGTTTGTCCCAGAATCCCAATGATTTCAAACAAGCTGCATCTCCAGCCAACTGAGGGTTGTCAGCAGCTGTTTTGTTGCTCTCCTATCCCTGGCCATAACTTGCTTGTCTGTAAGGTATACCTCTCCTAAGGGCCTTATTATTATGAGTGGTTTACATGACAAGGAACATGTCATCATAGATTTCTATCTGCTTGTCCCATCAAAACCAAAGAAATCAGTAGTCTTGCAGCAACCTTGCACATGCACCTGCCCCTGTTACTTCTTTAAACTATACTAATCCATAAAATTCTTTCCTGGAGAATCCCATGGACAGAGGAGCCTGGAGGGCTGCAGTCCATGGGGTTGCAAAGAATCGGATACAACTGAGCAACTAAGCATGCACACACATAAAATTCTATCCCAGATTCCAATACAACCAGAGACTCTTCCATGACAACTCTAGCTCATACTGATGTTTTCTTTCTCTGAAATCCTATGAACACTTGACTCATCCATTTATTTATTTAAAAATATTGAGTATATACCATAAGGGAAGTATTGTGCTAAGTACTGTTACTGCAAAACTGAGTCAAACATGTATTAATATTTTTGTCCTCAAGTAGCTTACAGAGAAGTAGGGGAGATATACTCTATAGAAAAATAACTTAGCTAGAAGGGAAACTGTAATAAGTTCAATAAAACAATGTGTAGTGGAAGTTTAGAAGAGACAGAGCTCCTTTTGAGATGGAGAAATTTCCAGGGAGGATTCATTTAGAAGTGAGCATTGGAGTCAACTCTTGAAATACCTGGGCATGTGGAGTTGGAAGGAAGTCATCGCTGGTACAGAAAACAGCAAGAGAAAGGAGGTTAGAAAACCACAGGGTTACAATCAATGTTTGGGTCAAAATGGATTCCAAAGCAAAAACAGAGAGCAGGTCATTGCTTCTTAATATAATATATGAAAAGAACTACTCTCCATCCAGGGATTTGCCTATCTGTATTTATCAATTATCAATTTCATCAATGATGATCAGGCCTGAAGATGATCCCCATATCTCACTGATTATGTGATCTCAGAATTTTAAGGATATCTTAGAGATCACCAGATCCAATTTTCACCCAAGCTCAGGCTCTCATCACCCTGTCCCTTCTGTTCTGACTCCAGCCTCTGACCCAGTGCATTCTATGCGAGGAAACAATGTTACTCTTAGTGAAACCCTGGCTCTGCTAATTCCATGGGCAATAGAGAGACATGGATCTTTTTTTCAATCAAGAGTTTGTCATAAGATCTGAGACTCAACTCAGTCTAGTTCTCTATTATGCGTGTGCATGGTAGATACAGTATTCTTGCTTGGGAAATCCCATGGACAGAGGAGCCTGGCGAGCTACAATTCAAGAGGTCACAAAGAGTTGGACACTACAGAGCATGCACACATGCCGTTAGAGCTACTGGTCAGTCTACCATGCCTGAAACAAGGGCAAGTGGAAGATGGGTAACTTGTTGTGCAGAAAACTAACTGCATCTAGTAGCAACCAACCCACAGGTCATGCTTAAAATTTTGATTCCAGAAGCAAGTAGCCGATACTATGAAAAGAAATTATTTTAAAATAAGCCATTATTCAAAGTCTCATGTAAGGCCTTAGTTAGCAACAATACTAACAAATAATACTAGCATTTATTGACATAAAGATTTTTTACTTTATTCTTTGGACTATGTCCCCCACCTTGGAGAAAGGGCTGGAGTTCCTGATAGCCACAGTCACGGGTATCTTCTTTCTGACTCTTGCCATACCTTGGCTTGATCATCATTATTTCTAGAAGTCTTGGAATCTAGATTGTGTATTCAAATGCTTTCTAGGTATTTCTCTCCAAATACCATTAATTTTTCTATTTTGAAATCTATTTGCTGGTTTGGGCTGATCCCTCAGAGTAAATTGGGGGATTTACATTTTAGTCTCACTGTATTCAAAGAGGAAGTTTGCTTTTATTTGAATTTATTTTCCCAAGTATTCTAACATTTTTCATCTGGGAGAAGATGGGAGGGACAAAGCTCTGGTGGTTTGGGGCATCTCAGCCAAGAGTAGGGTAAAGACATGGAGGGATGAAGGAAGTCAGTGAGTGAGGTGTAAGTGACCCTGGAGAGTGGGAAAACCATCACCCGGACAGCTAGGAACTTACCATGGGGCTCTGAACATATAGGGTTTAAAATATTTATGTTGAATAAGTACATTAAGTAGATTGAAACTTCCACTCTTGTGACATTTCCTTACAGAGACTCATGCAGCCAGAAGCTAGAACCAACAGGACAGCCGTAACTGAATTTATTTTACTGGGCTTAGTGGAAACAGAAAACCTACAGCCTATGGTCTTCGTACTCTTCCTCCTTGCCTACCTTGTCACTGTCGGGGGCAACCTCAGCATCCTGGCAGCCATCTTGGTGGAGCCCAAACTCCACACCCCCATGTACTTCTTCCTGGGGAATCTATCGGCGCTGGACGTTGGGTGCATCACCGTCACTGTTCCTGCCATGCTGGGTCGTCTCTTGTCCCACAAGCGCACAGTTCCCTATGCAGCCTGCCTCTCCCAGCTCTTCTTCTTCCACCTTCTGGCTGGGATGGACTGCTTCCTGTTGACAGCCATGGCCTATGACCGATTCCTGGCCATCTGCCGACCCCTCACTTACAGCACCCGCATGAGCCCGACGGTCCAGAGGATACTGGTGGTTGTGTCCTGGGCTTGTGCCTTCTCAAATGCACTGATTCACACTACTGCCCTAACCACCCTTAACTTCTGTGGTCCCAACGAGGTCAACCACTTCTACTGTGACCTCCCGCAGCTCTTCCAGCTCTCCTGCTCCAGCACCCAGCTCAATGAGCTGCTGCTCTTTGGCGTGGGTTTCATAATGGCAGGTGCACCTGTGGTTCTCATCATCATCTCCTACATCCATGTGGCAGCTGCGGTTCTACGAATTCGCTCAGCGGAGGGCAGGAAGAAAGTCTTCTCCACGTGTGGCTCCCACCTCACTGTGGTCTGCCTCTTCTATGGGACCGGTATCTTCAACTACATGCGCCTGGGTTCAGAGGAGGCTTCAGACAAGGATAAGGGAGTTGGAGTTTTCAACACAGTTATCAATCCCATGCTGAACCCACTTATCTACAGCCTTAGAAACCCTGACGTTCAGGGTGCCCTGTGGCGGGTACTTGTAGGAAGGCGGTCACTGACATGAGGGGTGGTAGGATCCCTCCTTTCCAGCCTTTTCTGGATTGGGGAAAATTTTCTATGAGGGCAGTAACCTGGAAAATTGGTTCATAACCATTTTCCTAGCTCTGCTGCCTGAAGATTTGTGTTGTGTGCTTGTTCTGCAAAGAAACCCTACAGAATTCATTCATTTATTTATACAATAGGTATTTACTGAATTCTTCTGTAGCCTAGACATTCTTCCAGGGCACTAATGAACAAAATAGAAGTCTGAGCACTCACACAACTCACATTCTAATGAAGGGAGACAACAGCATCAAGTATAAACAAGCATCCTATATGGTAGAACACATAGTGATATGTGCAGTAGAGAAAAGACAAACACAATAGGGGGATATGAAGTTAGGTTCTGCTGAGAAAGTTCCCAGGGCAAGTTGCTACTTTGCTTTTGGCTGTGTTCACTTTCCAGGTAGAGTTGAGGACTTGGAGATCTGGTAGGTCTTGGGTAGCAATGTCCTAACAGGAAAGGGTTATTTGGTTAACCACAGTCTAAGTAACCAATAATATCAATTTTCTTCAGGTGGGTATGTGAGATTCCCTCCAGATCAGGGTACAGAATGCTGTCCTAAATTGTGAGCTCAGTGCCGAGGATTATTCTACTTTATTATTAGCCTTTTGCCTCCCAGAAAATTACTTCCTTTTTTTCACAAACACACAAGAATCTCAGAGTATGTCTAGAGCACAGGTTGGGTCTACAGAAAGAAAGAGCCCACTAAATAAAAACTATATTAAAGCATTTGTGATATACCTTAAGATCAAAAAAGGAACATTCTATCTCCATCCTCTACTGTTTTTCTCTCTTATTTGATGTCTCCTTCCTCATATAAATGATAAAGTCTTTGAAAGAGACATTTGTACTATAATTTCCTTAGAATTTTCCATGTAGTATATCCAAAATAGCCTTCTCAAAAGTCTTGCTTTTCTCTCCCAAACCTCCTAACTCAAAAAATATCCATAAATGCTGTCCTTAGGAGTGATACCTCTAACTTTCTCTTAACACATCAGTACAGCTCCAACCCAGAGAACTTCCTCATCTTGATGTTCATGCAGTATTCAGTTCATCCATTATTGATTTGTAACATTTTTTCATCCTCCCTTGGAAAGACTGCTTACCCTGTTCTGGTAATTCTGATGTTTCTCTACTTTATCATTCCCATAACTGTCCATGGCTACACCTGGAGCTTGTCTTTGTAATCTCTCTTGGAGTCAAGAAACTGGAAGGATAGGCTGAGATAAAAATGAAAAGAAAAGACATGAGAGTGAGAAGTAAGAAAGGCTTGGGAGTGGAGGACTGAAGATGAAAATGAGCATATGTGGAGGGATGGGACAGGATAGTGAACAAAAGTAGTAAGAAAGAAAAATGGAAATTAGGAAAGGGACATGAGAGGATGGAAAATGAGAAAGGATGAGAGAATCAAGGGTAACAAACTAGATGCCTAAGGAATGCTGATGAGGTCAAGGATGGGTGTAGAGAAAATGAAGAATGAATAGGAGGAGAGATAAGAATAAAATTCATCTATAGAATCACTTCCTATTAGCATATGGCCATGGAATAACTAGCACCTTTGATATTACTGTTGGGCCCCACCCCTCAACCAGGAAAAGAAAAGTTTAAGTTTCGATGAAGGTGTAATGATACAAGGCAGTTTAGGTATTCCTCTTCTGCTTCCTCTGGCTAGGAGATGATCCTAGAAAGACAGACAGCAGGACTGACAGATGGAGAAGAGCGAGGGAAGATGTATGTGCTGAGGCTTCATCCTCCATAACCCCACTGGGCCGTCAAAATCAACAGCCTCCCTGCCTCTGGATGCAGTGCCTGGTGACAGTCTAAAGAACACAGACGAAATCGGTCTCTTTCCTGATACGCTTGGGTCTCCAGACACTTTGGGGTTAAACAGAAGTAGCTTCTCTCAATGGGAAAAATTCTTGAGAATGACAACCATGAGTGTGGGCTGTAACCACCGCTCTATGACCTTAGAAAGTGCTTCTCTATGGCTGGACTTGTTCCATAAAGAACTGGGACAAGATCATCTCTCCAGGGTTCTTCACATTAAATGACCTTTGATACAGTTTTCTAGGTGAACTTTTTTGTGAGGATAAACTCAGAAAACATTTTGAGAATTTTACCACCACCGCTTCCACCACTCTATCTACCCCACGACACTTAGCACTAATTTGTACATCCACTAAGTTATGACAGTGTCTGTTTACCATGTCCCTTTCATAAAAGGTTGTTATAAATAAATATCTTTAATTTTTACAAACTGAAGGTTAAGAAATGGCAGTATTTTTATTTGGATCTTTAATTCCAGTTAAAACTGCAGTTGGCTGTCTTTTCACATATTAAGTGGCCAGTTGTATTTCTTCTTTAAGAAGTGCATTTTGACAGCTTTTGCCCTCTTCTGGAGAAGGCAATGGCGACCCACTCCAGTACTCTTGCCTGGAAAATCCCATGGATGGAGGAGCCTGGTAGGCTGCAGTCCATGGGGTCGCTGAGAGTTGGACACGACTCAGTGACTTTACTTTCACTTTTCACTTTCATGCGTTGGAGAAAGAAATGGCAACCCACTCCAGTGTTCTTGCCTGGAGAACCCCAGGGATTGGGGAGCCTGGTGGGCTGCCATCTATGGGGTCGCACAGAGTCGGACA
>SJYV01043523.1:619619-641029 GCA_006410875.1 Neotragus pygmaeus | reverse complement strand
TGTGTCCTGGGCTTGTGCCTTCTCAAATGCACTGATTCACACTACTGCCCTAACCACCCTTAACTTCTGTGGTCCCAACGAGGTCAACCACTTCTACTGTGACCTCCCGCAGCTCTTCCAGCTCTCCTGCTCCAGCACCCAGCTCAATGAGCTGCTGCTCTTTGGCGTGGGTTTCATAATGGCAGGTGCACCTGTGGTTCTCATCATCATCTCCTACATCCATGTGGCAGCTGCGGTTCTACGAATTCGCTCAGCGGAGGGCAGGAAGAAAGTCTTCTCCACGTGTGGCTCCCACCTCACTGTGGTCTGCCTCTTCTATGGGACCGGTATCTTCAACTACATGCGCCTGGGTTCAGAGGAGGCTTCAGACAAGGATAAGGGAGTTGGAGTTTTCAACACAGTTATCAATCCCATGCTGAACCCACTTATCTACAGCCTTAGAAACCCTGACGTTCAGGGTGCCCTGTGGCGGGTACTTGTAGGAAGGCGGTCACTGACATGAGGGGTGGTAGGATCCCTCCTTTCCAGCCTTTTCTGGATTGGGGAAAATTTTCTATGAGGGCAGTAACCTGGAAAATTGGTTCATAACCATTTTCCTAGCTCTGCTGCCTGAAGATTTGTGTTGTGTGCTTGTTCTGCAAAGAAACCCTACAGAATTCATTCATTTATTTATACAATAGGTATTTACTGAATTCTTCTGTAGCCTAGACATTCTTCCAGGGCACTAATGAACAAAATAGAAGTCTGAGCACTCACACAACTCACATTCTAATGAAGGGAGACAACAGCATCAAGTATAAACAAGCATCCTATATGGTAGAACACATAGTGATATGTGCAGTAGAGAAAAGACAAACACAATAGGGGGATATGAAGTTAGGTTCTGCTGAGAAAGTTCCCAGGGCAAGTTGCTACTTTGCTTTTGGCTGTGTTCACTTTCCAGGTAGAGTTGAGGACTTGGAGATCTGGTAGGTCTTGGGTAGCAATGTCCTAACAGGAAAGGGTTATTTGGTTAACCACAGTCTAAGTAACCAATAATATCAATTTTCTTCAGGTGGGTATGTGAGATTCCCTCCAGATCAGGGTACAGAATGCTGTCCTAAATTGTGAGCTCAGTGCCGAGGATTATTCTACTTTATTATTAGCCTTTTGCCTCCCAGAAAATTACTTCCTTTTTTTCACAAACACACAAGAATCTCAGAGTATGTCTAGAGCACAGGTTGGGTCTACAGAAAGAAAGAGCCCACTAAATAAAAACTATATTAAAGCATTTGTGATATACCTTAAGATCAAAAAAGGAACATTCTATCTCCATCCTCTACTGTTTTTCTCTCTTATTTGATGTCTCCTTCCTCATATAAATGATAAAGTCTTTGAAAGAGACATTTGTACTATAATTTCCTTAGAATTTTCCATGTAGTATATCCAAAATAGCCTTCTCAAAAGTCTTGCTTTTCTCTCCCAAACCTCCTAACTCAAAAAATATCCATAAATGCTGTCCTTAGGAGTGATACCTCTAACTTTCTCTTAACACATCAGTACAGCTCCAACCCAGAGAACTTCCTCATCTTGATGTTCATGCAGTATTCAGTTCATCCATTATTGATTTGTAACATTTTTTCATCCTCCCTTGGAAAGACTGCTTACCCTGTTCTGGTAATTCTGATGTTTCTCTACTTTATCATTCCCATAACTGTCCATGGCTACACCTGGAGCTTGTCTTTGTAATCTCTCTTGGAGTCAAGAAACTGGAAGGATAGGCTGAGATAAAAATGAAAAGAAAAGACATGAGAGTGAGAAGTAAGAAAGGCTTGGGAGTGGAGGACTGAAGATGAAAATGAGCATATGTGGAGGGATGGGACAGGATAGTGAACAAAAGTAGTAAGAAAGAAAAATGGAAATTAGGAAAGNAAGACATGAGAGTGAGAAGTAAGAAAGGCTTGGGAGTGGAGGACTGAAGATGAAAATGAGCATATGTGGAGGGATGGGACAGGATAGTGAACAAAAGTAGTAAGAAAGAAAAATGGAAATTAGGAAAGGGACATGAGAGGATGGAAAATGAGAAAGGATGAGAGAATCAAGGGTAACAAACTAGATGCCTAAGGAATGCTGATGAGGTCAAGGATGGGTGTAGAGAAAATGAAGAATGAATAGGAGGAGAGATAAGAATAAAATTCATCTATAGAATCACTTCCTATTAGCATATGGCCATGGAATAACTAGCACCTTTGATATTACTGTTGGGCCCCACCCCTCAACCAGGAAAAGAAAAGTTTAAGTTTCGATGAAGGTGTAATGATACAAGGCAGTTTAGGTATTCCTCTTCTGCTTCCTCTGGCTAGGAGATGATCCTAGAAAGACAGACAGCAGGACTGACAGATGGAGAAGAGCGAGGGAAGATGTATGTGCTGAGGCTTCATCCTCCATAACCCCACTGGGCCGTCAAAATCAACAGCCTCCCTGCCTCTGGATGCAGTGCCTGGTGACAGTCTAAAGAACACAGACGAAATCGGTCTCTTTCCTGATACGCTTGGGTCTCCAGACACTTTGGGGTTAAACAGAAGTAGCTTCTCTCAATGGGAAAAATTCTTGAGAATGACAACCATGAGTGTGGGCTGTAACCACCGCTCTATGACCTTAGAAAGTGCTTCTCTATGGCTGGACTTGTTCCATAAAGAACTGGGACAAGATCATCTCTCCAGGGTTCTTCACATTAAATGACCTTTGATACAGTTTTCTAGGTGAACTTTTTTGTGAGGATAAACTCAGAAAACATTTTGAGAATTTTACCACCACCGCTTCCACCACTCTATCTACCCCACGACACTTAGCACTAATTTGTACATCCACTAAGTTATGACAGTGTCTGTTTACCATGTCCCTTTCATAAAAGGTTGTTATAAATAAATATCTTTAATTTTTACAAACTGAAGGTTAAGAAATGGCAGTATTTTTATTTGGATCTTTAATTCCAGTTAAAACTGCAGTTGGCTGTCTTTTCACATATTAAGTGGCCAGTTGTATTTCTTCTTTAAGAAGTGCATTTTGACAGCTTTTGCCCTCTTCTGGAGAAGGCAATGGCGACCCACTCCAGTACTCTTGCCTGGAAAATCCCATGGATGGAGGAGCCTGGTAGGCTGCAGTCCATGGGGTCGCTGAGAGTTGGACACGACTCAGTGACTTTACTTTCACTTTTCACTTTCATGCGTTGGAGAAAGAAATGGCAACCCACTCCAGTGTTCTTGCCTGGAGAACCCCAGGGATTGGGGAGCCTGGTGGGCTGCCATCTATGGGGTCGCACAGAGTCGGACATGACTGAAGTGACTTAGCAGCAGCAGCAGCAGCCCTCTTTTCCACTGGATTGTTTGTTAGGAAATCATAACTGGCCAACCTTCACAAACAATGAAACTCAGCTTTGAATCAGCTCAGGTCCAGATTGAACAAAAGTGATCTAATCTTAGTGCCTAATAGATGCAAAATTAAATAATTTTTAGAGGAAGAAGATATCATCCAGGGCCATGCAATAGAAACTTAATCTGAACCATATACATAATTTAAACATTTTTAGAAGCCTCATGGGGACAAGACTGTTTCTGACTCTGTAGCAGGGACCATTTTAAAGCTAAAGTAAGCAAGTGAAATTAATTTAAATGATTCATTTTGTTTTATTCATATATCTAAAACATTATCATCCCAAATATAATCAATATTATGAAATTATAAATGAGATATTTTACATTCTTATTTTTCATACTGTCCTTAGAATCATGTATATTTTAAACTTACAGAACCTCTCAATATGGATGCTAAATTTCATCAAAAATACTTGACCTGAGTCCTCTTGCAAGGCTATGATCAAGCCATCAGCCCATGGTGTAACTGTCTCCAGGCCTGACTGAGGAAAGGAAAGCTTTCACATTCATTCACCTGGTCACTGGTAGGACTCAGTTCCTTGCAGGTTAGGGGACTGAGGGCCTCGGGATCTCACTGGCCTGAGGTTGGAGGCTGCCTCAGTTCCTTGACCCTAGAGCATTTTAAATTGTGGTGCCTTCCTTCCTCAGAGCTAGAAAAGAACCATAAAGAAAGACTGAGAAAGAAAGCAAATAGGAGGGCCTCTGCTTGTGTGCCCTCAGCAACAACCACTTAGCAGCCATATGTAGACAAATGTACTGCTTCCTTGATAGCTCAGTTGGTAACGAATCTGTCTGCAATGCAGGGAGCCCTGGTTCAATTCTTGGGTCAGGAAGATCCACTGGAGAAGGGATAGGCTACCCACTCCAGTATTCTTGGGCTTCCCTTGTAGCTCAGCTGGTAAAGAATCCACCTGCAATCCGGGAAATTTGTGTTCAATCCCTGGGTTGGGAAGATCCCCTGAAGACGGGAAAGGCTACCCACTCTAGTATTCTGGCTTAGAGAATTCCATGGACGGTATAGTCCATGGGATCACAAAGAGTTGGACACAACTGAGCAACTTTCACTTTACTTCACTTTATGCAGACAAAAGTGGGCTTCCCAGGTGGCACTAGTGGTAAAGAATCCATCTGCCAATGCAAGAGACACAAGAGATGTGGGTTCAATCCCTGGGTTGGGAAGATCCCCTGGAGGGGGAAATGGCAACCCACACTAGCATTCTTGCCTGGAGAATTCCATGAACAGAAGAGCCTGGCAAGCTACAGTCTATGGGGCTACAAATAATTGGACTTGATTGAGTGAGTGCACGCACACACACATATGCAGACAAAAGTGACTTTGTGGGGATTTGGGATCCAGGTAGGAGACTGGAAACTTGGTGGAGCTCACGATCAAGGAGTGGGCCTTCCCTGGTGGCTCAGTGCTAAAGAACCTGCCTGCCTATGCAGGAAACACTAGTTCGATCCCTGGTCCGGGAAGATCCCATATGCCGTGGAGCAACTAAGCCCAGGAACTGCCACTACTGAGCCCATGTGCCCCAACTACTAAAGTCCACATGCCCTAGAGCCTGTGCCCCACAGGTGAAGCCGCCACAATGAGAAGCCCGGGCACTGAAACAGAGAGTAGCTCTCACTTGCTGTAACTAGAGAAAAGACCTCGCAACTTTCACAGAGGGAAAGGGAAGTTAAGAGGGCTGCGGTCAACAAAGGATCTATGGCTTTTCATCAGGTGAGTCCTTGCCAGGAAAGAAGAGGAGTCTTTCTTCCTCCAGATTGGCTCTGATACAGTCACAGGGTGTGAGAGCTTGGCTATCTGCTGCAAATACGAATACTCCCCCATACCATTCACTCTACTCACTTTTCAACTCATTAGCATGCCTTAATTCTTAGCTCAGCTTTTACCATCTCGAGGAAGCCCTCCCTGAATTCCTCATCACTAACAAGCCAGGCGAGTCTTCCTCCTCCTTCTCCTCAACCCACATGCTCAGAGCATAACCACTGCCTTCAGACACAGAAATAAGGTAACCTCCCTCCTTGGTCCTTTATGAAGTCCTGATTCATGTTTGTAAAACAGTCTAAGCCACTAATTGGCATTCGGTCATTATCAGTGGAATGAACTGAACCTCAGGTCAATTCAACTCTCCCTGTCTCTCAAAGTCTAGGTCAGTGCTGGCTCTGCTGATTCATCTGTAAAGGACTGCTCCCTCTTTCACACTGCCAGAGCCCAGGGACTCATCTTCCCATCAGTAACTTCTCCTTTCCTATCCATTGCACTTGACATGAGGCTGGTGGAACCTAAGTAGAGATAGGGTCTCCCAATTACCTCCCCCACTTCTGCTTCCACCACCAATCCTGTCCATGAGCATGTGCTGATCATGCTGGAACATTTTGCTTTGAGTGCAGGGTAGAATGGTTGCAAGGAGAGGTGGGAACATGGAGTGAGGAGCAGACACAACATAGGATAGGGTGGGCTGTTCAGGGATGAGGTCTCTCCACAGGAAAAAGGAAAATAGGAGAAAGCCACAGTCAGTATTGCTTTGAGGTCTGAGAGAGCAACACTGATATGGATGAGGAGGGTGTGGATGGGGCCATAGAGGACAGAGAGTGCCCAACACAAGATGAGGAGTGAAACGCAGAGCCTAGGGAATGGGTAGCATCACCCAGGGCACCTGCAGTGGGGGTAATGCAGGTGTCTCCAAATGGCTCACAGGCAGCAGGTCCCCTAGAGCATGTCAGAGCTCAAGACCAAGAGTGTGCGAGAGAGCCTCCTCTCCAGGCCCCCTCTCTGGTTATATTATGAAAGACTGGGATGGTGGTGCTGTGTTCTTGTGGTCAGATAAGTTGAAGACTTTGATCTTGCAAAATGTTTGTATTACTGTTAGAATGACCTTATTTATTGCCAAGGTTGATGAGGTCTCTGGGGACACTGGTTACACATGGGTGTCTTTTCCTCATCACAGAGGTATGAGCTCATTTTGAGGTGGGTCTATGCTCTCATGGGGCTTCCAGGTGGCTCACTGATAAAGAATCCACCTGCTGGTGCAGGAGACTCAGGTTCAGTCCCTGGGTAGGGAAGATTCCCTGGAGAAGGAAATGGCAACCCGCTCCAGTATTCTTGCCTGGCAAATCCCATGGACAGAGGAGCCTGGTGGGCTACAGTCCATGGGGTCGTAACAGGGTCAGACGTGACTTAGTGACTAAACAATGAGTATGTCCTCATCACTCCTGTATCCTCCATAGGATAACGCCTCGTACACGAATTGAAGCAATCTCCACTTCAATGCCCAGATTACCTCATGTCAGCCTCTGGAAGGCTTTCCCTAAGAGGAGTCTTCCCAGTGCTCCATGCATGGCCTTCATCCTCAGGCTGTAGATGAAAGTGTTCATCATGGGGGTCACCACAACACACATCACTGGGGCTACTGAGTCCTTCATGGAGTAGGTTTTGAAGGGCTGTAGATATACCATACCAAGTGTCCCATAGGAGAGGGAGACCACAGCCAAGTGGGAGCCACTGGTGGAGAAAGCTTTGTGTTTCCCAGATGCTGAAGGGATCTGGAGGATGGCTCTGACAATCTGGACATAGGACGTGATCATGAACCCTAAAGGGGTGAAGAAGATGAGGCAGCCTGTGACAGTCAACACTGTGTGACTGACGTGAATGTTAGAACAGGCGAGCCTCAGTAACACGTACATCTCACAGAAGATGTAGTGGATCTTCCAGGACCCACAGAAGGTCACCTTGGTCATGAGGAGGGTGTGGATGAGGCCATAAAGGACAGAGAGTGCCCAACACAAGGTGAGGAGTGAAATGCAGAGCCAAGGGCTCATGGCTGTGATGTAATGGAAGGGGCGGCAGATGGCCACACAGCGGTCATATGCCATCGTGGCTAGGATGAGGTTGTCCAGAGTCACCATGGAGACCAGGAAATAGAGCTGAGTCACCACCCTCCATATGAGATGGCTTTGTTCTGAGACTGAGGGTTTACCAGCATCTTGAGGATTGTGTTGGTGATGAAGAAGAGGTTGGTGAAGGAGAGGTTGGCCAGGAAGAAGTACATGGGAGTGTGCAGGCGGGAGTCAGAGCCAATGGCCAGAATGATGAGCACATTTCCCACCACTGTGACCAGGTACATGAACAAGAACATCCAAAACAGGACCCGCTGCTGCTCAGGATTCTCTGAGATCCCCAGGAGGAAGAACTCTGAGACTCCACTGTGGTTGCCTCCGTGCATTTCTCCAACTGTCTGCAACATCAGCACCAACAAATGTTTGTTTACTAAGTTACTTCTATTAAACAAGGACATTCACATATACAAAATCAACTATTCTCTTGGCATTAAAATATCTCAGAATAAATTTTATAATATTTTAATACAGATTATCAAAAAGTAATAACAGGCATAAACATATAACATGGACAATGTGCAACTTCTAGTCATTTCAGCAACTTCTCAGTTCAGTTCAGTTCAGTTCAGTCACTCAGTTGTGTCTGACTCTTTGTGACCCCATGGACTGCAGCACGCCAGGCTTCTCTGTCCATCACCAACTCCCAGAGCTTACTCAAACTCATGTCCATCGAGTCGGTGATGCCATCCAAACATCTCTTCCTCTGTCACCCCCTTCTCCTCCCACCTTCAATCTTTCCCAGCATCAGGGTCTTTTCCAGTGAGTCAGTTCTTTGCATGAGGTGGCCAAAGTATTGGAGCTTCAGCTTCAGCATCAGTCCTTCCAGTGAATATTCAGGACTGATTTCCTTTAGGATTGACTTCTTCACTGCCATACTTAAAAAAAAAAATTAATTTATTTACTTTAATTGGAAGCTAATTACTTTACAATATTGTAGCGGTTTTGCCATACATTGACATAAATCAGCCATGGGTGTACATGTGTTCCCCATCCTGAATCCCCATCCCACCTCCCTCCCCCATTTCATCCCTCAGGGTCATCCCTGTAAACCAGCTCTATGTGCCCTGTCTCGTGCATCAAACCTAGACTGGCGATTCATTTCACATATGGTAATATACATGTTTCAGTGCTATTCTCTCAAATCATCCCACCCTCACCTTCTCCCACAGAATGCAAAAGTCTGTTCTTTATCTCTGTGTCTCTTTTGCTGTCTCACATATAGGGTCATCGTTACCGTCTTTCTAAATTCCATATATGTGCATTAATATAGTGCATTGGTGTTTTTCTTTCTGACTTACTTCACTCTGTATAATAGGCTCCAGTTTCATCCACCTCATCAGAGCTGATTCAAATGCATTCTTTTTAATAGCTGAGTAATATTCCATTGTGTATATGTACCACAGCTTTCTTTTCCATTCATCTGCCAATGGACATCTAGGTTGCTTCCATGTCTTGGCTATTATAAACAGCGCTGCAATGAACATTGGGGTACATGTGTCTTTTTCAATTCTGGTTTCCTCAGTATGTATGCCCAGCAGTGGGATTGCTGGGTCATATAGTCTGCCATACTTCTTATCTGCCATACTCAATATTACAGGAATAATGTCTATGTCTTATTTTAAATTCTACCATCTTACCATATTCTTGAAGTGCTTAAAAATTAGTACATCATGATACTGAGTAGATGTTTAGTTAGCAATAATTGTGCCTCAAATAAACCTCATTGGCAATGATACTGCCACTGTGCAAAGATGAACAGATTTTAAAATAATATTTAAAATCCCATGGACGGAGGAGCCTGGTAGGCTACAGTCCATGGGGTCACAAAGAGATGGACACTACTGAGTGACTTCACTTTCTTTCTTTCTTATGCACTATTACTACTACCACTAAGTCGCTTCAGTCATGTCTGACTCTGTGTGACCCCATAGATGGCAGCCCACCAGGCTCTGCCATCCCTGGGATTCTCCAGGCAAGAATACTGGAGTGGGTTGCCATTTCCTCCTCCAATGCATGAAAGTGAAAAGTGAAAGTGAAGTCGCTCAGTCATGTCCGAATCTTAGTGACCCCATGGACTATATATAGCCCACCAGGCTCCTCCACCCATGGGATTTTCCAGGCAAGAGTACTGGAGTGGGGTGCCATTGCCTTCTCCACTTATGCAATATAAGAAATTATTATTATACAACTGGACAAAGGGAGAGAGTAAAAATATTGGAAAGGAGAAGGAAAATTACCATTTTCATTGATAGGATGATCTATTGGGGAAATCTAAGACAATCAACTGAAATGTCATTGGAAATAAAAATCAGCACTAGTAAAGTGGCCAATCACGCAATGAATGAATAGACCTCAAAACTAACAGTGGGCCCAGTAAGTCCACCTAGAGTTCAGTGATTAAGACTTAAGATGAATATTTCAGATGCTGGAACTCATTATCTGAGCTCTGTCACTCACTGTGAAACCTTAGGCCAGTTACCTGAGCTCTTTCACACCAGCATTCCCCTTGTAAACAATGAGTTGTGGTAAGGGTAAAATTACGGAATAAAGTGCCGAACACAAAGTATTAGCATGTAGTGGACATACAATAAATATTGCCTATTACTGTTATAAATATTATATATAGATAAACAGTTATCTGGTAAAAATACAATGTGAACAATATTATAAGCAAAATAATCTAAGCTTTAAGATGTTAACAAGAATAGAGCAAGACTTCCAATTCTCCCCTTGAAGAAGGAAATGGCAACCCACTCCAGCATTCTGGCCTGGAGAATTCTATGGGCAGTTCATGGGGTCAAAAAGAGTCAGACATGACTTTAACTTTCCAATTCTCCATTTCTCTGTTTAAATAACAAATGGATAAACTCACTAATTTCTAGATATAAAGATGAAGTATTGCACATGTGTGTATTCTCCTGAATTAATCTAAGATTTATTTAACCTATCCAAGTCAAAATCATAACAGGACTTCGCGGAGACAATGACTGTTTGAAGTTTCATCTAAAAATAAACATGAGGGATGTCCCTGGTGGTCCAGCTCTGAATAAGACTCTGAGCACCCAATGCAGTTGGAGTCCTGTTCAGGAAACTAGATCCCACATGCCACAACTAAGTCCCAGCGCAGCCAAAGAAATAAATAAAAAGATTTTTAAAATTAATCTGGACAATGTCGAGAAGAGTGCTAGAAAGGGAACATTTTTTTCTGTCAAACACAAAAGCGGTGTGATGCTGGTGCTGGAGTGAACAGATCAGTGGAGCTAGACAGAACTCGAGAAATAGAGCCAAGAAGGTCTCAGGGAAGCAAGGATAATAGTCATAAATTATACTGACAGTTATTGAAGATACTTGAGATCCAAGAACTTCTGATTTTTTTTAGTGGCCTTTAAACTCCTGTGTTCAGTTTATTTATTTTTTTATTTTACTTTATTTTACTTTACAATACTGTATTGGTTTTGCCATACATCAACATGATTTTTATGCTAAAAATTATTATAATAGTGCTGAATGTTGAAGCAAATGTCAGATTGCTTGTCCTTGGTCTTCCACTTTTTTATAAATTTAATTTTATATTTCTTGAAGATCATAGACATATACTATAAAAATCCATATTCACACACACACACGGTTGTTCTTGAAAAATATTTTCTCCATATAACTGAGTATTTTTTTGTGGATACCAAACAAGAGAAAAATGCATNGCTGGTGCACGGGGATGATCCAGAGAGACGTTGTGGGGTGGGAGGTGGGAGGGGGATTCAGGATTGGAAATTTGTGTACACCTGTGGTGGATTCATGTCAATGTATGGCAAAGCCAATAGAGTATTGTAAAGTAAAATTAAAAAAATAAATTAACTAATTAAAAAAATAAAGCTTTATTTATTTTTGGCTGTGCTAGGTCTTCATTGCTGTGCACAGGCCTCCTCTAGTTGCAGCAAGTGGTGGCTACTCTTTGCTGTGGAGCAGAGGCCTAGAGTACAGGCTCAGTAGTTGTGGCCTGTGGGCTGAGTTGCCTGGAATCTTCCAGGACCAGGGATTGAACCCATGTCCCCTGCACTGGCAGGTGGATTCTCAACCACTGGACCACCAGGAAAGCCCATTAGGTTCCTTAACTTTTGCATTAACAGTACTTTTATGATTCCTTCTCCTTGCTCTATGGACACACCCTGCTTCTCTTTTCTCTTTCCAATCCATTTCTTACACTCACCAGAGTATTTCTCTTAATGTTTAAGTTAAACCTGATCACTTTCTGGCTTAAATCATTTCAAAAATGTGTTATTAAAATTAGAAAAATGAAACACAGCCTAGATGCTTATCTGGCCTTGCTCCTAGATATAATCAGCAACCTCAACCAGTGTCACTTGCTTTGGCTCTCAAAACATCAGCCATCTTGGCTTTCTTTCTGTTCTCAGATTCACAAGATTCTGTCATCTCAGAGCTTTTGCCTTAGCTTTCCTCCTGCCTGGAAGCTCTTCCCTCAACTTTTTGAAAGGCTTTGTACTGAGCCAAACTAGTCTGAGTTCAGCCAAACTATTTTAAGATCAACTTACAGACTTGGATGAAAGGTCAAGAATCAGACACAGAATCCAACTTCAAGTGCTGAGGGGCCAAATGACATGCTCTATAGTTTGAGGAAGAGAGCATCATGTGGGTGAAATTTCAATGGAAAACAGAAGCTAGGAGGGCTCTGGACAGAAAAATTCCCACTCCTTTCTCCCTTCTGTGGATTACTCGGAGGTGCAGTCTCCCCTTGCAAACCCTCTAAATAAATTCTCTGTGCCAAACTCACTTGTAAGTTGAATGACTTACTATTTCTCTTTGCAGCTTGTTGTGAAGCAACCGTCAATACATTCACGGATCACACACTATAGTTCACGTTTTTCCTTGCCTTTCTTCCCTGTTTTCCTCACTATCCTGAGTAAGGTTTATGCCTACTAAACCAAGTGTCAGCATTTTAATAACTGTCTCAAGATCTGCTGTTTACAGTTTCCCTGGGATTTTCTACCTGGACAATCATATTATCTGCCAATAGAGACAGTTTTACTTTTTCTTTCCAATTGTATGACTTCTTTTTTCTTGCCTTATTGCACTGCCTAGGATTTCAAGTACGGTGGATAGAAACTATGATTGATGACATTGTTGTCTGTTTCCAGTCTTAGAGATAAAGCATTTGGTCTTTCACTTAAATATGTTACTTTAGCTTTAAAAGATGCCATTTTTAAGATGCTCTTCATCAGGTTCAAGAAATCCCCTCCTATTTCTAGAATTATTATCATGAATGATTGATAAATTTTATCAAAGACATTTTCTGCCTCTATTGAGATAATTCTATGAAATTTTCTCTTCTTAAAGCTTACAATATTAGTGAATTAAATTACTGAATTTTTAATTTTCAATGTGCCTTACATTCTGAGTATAAACTCTACTTGGTCACGATATATTAACTTTTTAAGTAAAACTGTAAATTTGCTAAGTTCTACTTTATAATTTTTGCTTAGGATTTTTGGGTCTGTGATCATGAGGGATATTCATTTCCAGTATTCTTTTTAAAAAAATAATAGCTTTGTCTGGTTTTGGTTTCAATTTAATGTTTTCCTCATAAATTTAGCTATAAAATGGCCTCTCCTTTTCTGTTTCTAGAAGATGGAATAGAATGTATATTATTTATTCTTTAAACATTTTAATTCTCCAACAAAAGCACCTGAGCCTGGATGTTCTTCATTAGAATGTTTTAACTACAAACACAATTTCTTTTTTTTTTAATTTAAATTTACACAATTATTTAATAGCACTGAAGTTCAGGCCATATCATTTTTCTGAGTAAGCTTTTGTAGTTTGTTTCTTTCAGGAAATGGACCTATTTTATGTAATTTATTGGAATAATGTACNCACAATTTCTTTTTTTTTTTTAATTTAAATTTACACAATTATTTAATAGCACTGAAGTTCAGGCCATATCATTTTTCTGAGTAAGCTTTTGTAGTTTGTTTCTTTCAGGAAATGGACCTATTTTATGTAATTTATTGGAATAATGTACACAGTATTATCCTATTTTTTCTTGGTCAGTCTTGCTAAAAATCCATCTATCAATCTTTCCAGTGACAACTTTTTAATTTGTTGAACACAGTTTTGCAATTCTTTATTTTATTGATTTCTTTCACTATCTTTTTTTCTCTTCCTTGTTTCTTTAGAATTACTCTTATTACTTTGTCTCCAACTTATTATTCTGGATACTTAGGTCATTTGTTTTCAACTGTAGTTCTTTCTTGATAAGAGAAGGATGTCTCAGACAGCACACAATTATGAACCATTCTCATTTCTGCCACTCCATGGGAAAACTTCTATGATCACTAGGAAGAAAGTATCTTAGTTTGTATTTCAAAAGTCTTAAAAGATTTAGAGAGTAACCAAATGAGTGCTCACCTGTTTTCATCAGCTCTTCATGCTAGCAGAGTTTTTTTTTTAATTAATTTATTTATTTTAATTGGAGGCTAATTACTTTACAATATTGTAGTGATTTTGCCATACATTGACATGAAACAGCCATGGGTGTACATGTGTTCCCCATCCTGAACCCCCCTCCTACCTCCCTCCCCATCCCATCTCTCAAGGTAATCCCAGTGTACCAGCCCTGAGCACCCTGTCTCATGCATCATATCTGGGCTGGCAATCTGTTTCACATATGATAAGATACATGCTTCAAAGATATTCTCTTGAATCATCCCACCCTTGCCTTCTCCCACAGGGCTAGCATGGTTTTTAACTACCATCATGGCATCCCATTGTAGCAGAGGTAGCTGATTTTCCCCTGATACAGGTTTTTGCTTCTTCCATACTAATATAATGTTAGCAGGGCATATGGGCACCAAGTATACTGAATACATTTCCCAGGCTCAACTGCAGCCAGTTGAGGCCAAGTGATCAAGTTTGGGCCAATAAGATATAAAAGGAAGAGGTGCGTGCGTTCTCCAGATGATCTTTCCTCTTTCCTATTGGTTGAAATAAAGACTTATTGGCAGAAGTTTAACAGTAACTTTGGACCATAAGATGGAATCATTCTTTTTTTTAAAAAAGTTATTTATTTATTTGGCTGTACTGAGTCTCAGTTTCGGCATGTGGAACTTTTATATGTGGCATGTTGGACCTAGTTCCCTGACCAGGGATCCAACCAAGTCTCCCTGCATTGGAAGTGCAGAGTCTTAGCCACTGGACCACCATGGAAATCCCTGGAACCATATTTTAAGGTTGGCAGAGAACCAAGAGAGAGGCAGCCTGGCTCTTTGATGATTATGTTAGTCAACATCTCATGAGACTGCTTATCTGTACATGAGAGAAAAATAAATGCTCAATTTTATTCTTTTATTTTAACTTAAAATTTTTATTTATTTTAATTAGAGCCTAATTACTTTACAATATTGTATTGATTTTTGCCATACATCAACATGAATCTGCTACGGATGTACAGATGTTCCCAATCCTGAATCCCCCTCCCACCTCCGTCCCCATACCATCCCACTGGGTCATCCCAGTGTACCAGCCCCAAGCATCCTGTATCCTGCATTGAACCTGGACTGGTGATTTGTTTCATATATGATATTATACATGTTTTAATGTCATTCTCCCAAATCATCCCACCCTCTCCCTTCAATTTTCTTAAAGCTACAATTATTTAGAGCCTCTCTTTTATAAAAGCCAAACCACTATCATTTTCCCTACAAAATCCTGGTTAAGTAGGCAGGAAAATATCAATAATTTCATTCCACAGACGAGAAGACTAGACTTATACAAAGTAACTACTACTGCTACTACTAGTAAGTCGCTTCAGTCTTGTCCGACTCTGTGCGACCCCATAGACGGCAGCCTACCAGGCTCCCTCGTCCCTGGGATTCTCCAGGCAAGAACACTGGAGTAGGTTGTCATTTCCCTCCCCAATGCATCAAAGTGAAAAGTAAAAGTGAAGCTGCTCAGTCATGTCCAGCTCTCAGTGATCCCATGGACTGCAGCCCTCCAGGCTCTTCCATCCATGGGATTTTCCAGGCAAGAGTACTGGAGTGGGCTGCCATTGCCTTCTCCATACAAAGTAAAAGGAGGTACTTATGTTGGATCCAGGTCTCCTGGGAACCACTCAGGAATCACTTTCCTTATAAAACTGTGATGAATTTGTCCCATGGTCTTGACTTTAGACAATGTCTCTGCATTCACTCTTGCTCTTCATCTGGACTTGTGAATTTTATGCTGTAGAAATAAAAATCATAAGTTCCAAGTATCTTTCATTCAGTCTTGGATGAGACTAGAGGGCACACATTTCAATGAAAAGAACTTTGAAAGGACACAAGATTCCTTTATCTTCTCATTATAAACTGTTCATAAGCCTATTTATTGAAAATAACATAGATCATTCCTGACCTGCTGAGAGCTTTAAGATTTTTGATTCATAACCTTCATGTAATATTTATGTAATTTCCTCTTCTTATAGGGAAAAAATACTTGTTCACTGAAAGTTGTAAACTCTTTGCCACCCAATATTGACTTGCTAATATTTTGATCATGAACTACTTTCCATGACTCCATTGATCAACCTTTTTTTTTTTAGAGTATAGCTGCTTTACAATGCTGTGTTAGTTTCTGCTGTACAGCAAAGTGAATGGTCAACTTTTGATAAATTAGTATAAGAGGTTATACAAACATACAGAATTATGAGCATTGCAAAAGACATTCACTCCTGTGAAAAGTCATTTTACGGGCAAAATAAGTGAAAAAAAAACCAACTCTTAACAGATTAAAGAAAGATGAAAAGTCTTGATTTTCTTCAGTAATATCAAACTCATGGTGGAGAGGCAAGGGAAGTGAGTGGCAATAAGGAATGTATGTGGGATTTAGAAATGAGACACTTGAGGTAGAAATTTCTGTGATGTTCCTCACTGAGGGGACAAAGGACACCTGCACTTTCTCTGTAAAGTCACTGACCACAGGAGAAGGAGACTTTGCCCCTGAGAAGTCTCCCCAGGGCTCCCTGCATGTCCTTGTTCCGCAGGCTGTAAATGAAGGGGTTTAGCAGAGGAGTCACCACTGTGTACATGACGGCAGCTGCCGTATCCTCTGCTATTGAATTGGAGGAAGAAGATGAGGGACACAGATAAGCCCTGATCACAGTCCCAAAGAACAAGGCAACAACAGCAAGGTGGGATCCACAGGTAGAGAAGGCCTTGTACCTTCCTTGGGCAGAGGGGACCCTGAGGATGGCTGAAACAATGTGGATATAAGAGACCAGAATGAGCCCAAAGGGGATTAAAATGACTGCTCCCCCCAAGAAGAGGAGCACAAGCTCATTGACCTGAGTGTCAGAGCAAGACACCTTCATCAGGGGTTCCAGATCACAGAAGAAGTCGGGAATGATCTTCTTAGAGCAGAAGGAAAGTCGGAATATGAGGAATGTGTGAGTCATGGCAACAAGACTCGTAAGGGTCCAGCAGGCAGTAACCAGGATGATGCAACACCGGCGGCTCATGACCATGGCGTAGTGGAGAGGGTGGCAGATGGCCACATAGCGGTCATAGGCCATTGTAGCCAGGAGAAATATGTCCATGTCCCCAAATGTCAAGAAAAAGTAGAGCTGAGTCAGGCATTCTACATAAGAAATGGACCTGTTCTGGGTCTGGATGTTCACCAAGGCCTTGGGGACAGTGGTGGAGGTGAAAAGGATGTCTGCACAAGACAGGCTGGCGAGGAAGAAGTACATGGGTGTGTGAAGACGCGTGTCAGTGCCGATGGCCAGGGTGATGAGTAGGTTCCCAGCCACCGTGACCAAGTACATCCACAAGAATAGCAGGAAGAGCCTGTGCTGCTGCTCCGGCTGCTCAGAGAGTCCCCAGAGGAGGAACTCAAAGACGCTGCTCTGGTTCCCTCCTGCCATGAGCCCGGAAGTCACAGAAAGGAACTTTGGATGGGACCCACTAACCTTCTCTAAGCATATTTCACTCTACACGATCCCTAAGCGTGCCAGTCTCTTAGTTCTAGAGAAGAAAAACAAGAATGATCTTAATTTACTTGTATTGATCACATACTATGTACACTAAACATTTTTCCTGAAATCTACTAGATACAATATTCTAGGAAGTGTAGGAAACAGTTTAAGGAAATTAAACTAGATTTCTTGGTTTATTTCTCTATATTCTTTTCTGTCCCAAATTTCTTTAGTTGTAGCTTCTTCTTCAGCTGTATTCACAGGAAAGTCTACAACCCTTCATTCATTCATTCCACAGATATGAGGTACTAACTCTGGACCTGGTAGAGTGCTAGATAAATAAGACAATGATAATCCTGAAATTCAGAAAAATTTCAATTTCATGGGATAAACATAACTGCCTATTTTAAAATTCAATAAAATTTTGATTCAGGGTTTTCCCCCCACCCTCCCATTCAGCTGCCTTCAAATCACTCTCAGACAGCAGACTTCACCTGGCCTGGTCTATCATGTCCAAAAGTCAACATTCTGAAGACACAATCTATTATCTATTCTAGTGTGTGCATGTTCAGTCACCCAGTTGTGTCCAACTCTTTGTGACGCTATGGATTGTATCCTGCCAGGCTCTTCCATCCATAGAATTTTCCACACAAGAATACTAGAGAGGGTTGCTGCTTCTTTCTCCAGGAGATCTTCCCCACCCATCTTGCCACATCTCTTGCACTGGCAAGGTAGTTCTTTACAACTCAAGTCACCAGGGAAGCCCTATTATCTATTCCACCAGAAACCAATTTAATAATCAAACAGCTATTTAGTAAATATATGTAAGATAACTCAAGTTATTATAACAACAAAGAAGAAGTCATAATCTCTAGTTTCTAAAATCTCAAAACGTGGTTGGATGTACACACACACACACACACACACACACACACACACACACCTCTAATACAAAACAGACTGAGACAGAAAAGGAAGGCTTTCTGGGCTATAAATGCACTTGCAGATCTTGTCAGCAGGCTAGGGAGCTGGAGATTTGAGTATAAGGTGGAGGAGGGATTGCAGGCTGAGGTAAAAGCTGGAAAGGGAACTGAGAGCCAAATTTAGAAATATCTGGAGTGGAAAGTAAAGGATCTAGAACTTAATTCTGTATGTTCAGAAGGCTCAGCCAGTAAAGAATCTCCTTGCAATGCAGGAGACCTGGGTTCAATCCCTGGGTCAGGAAGATTTCCTGGAGGAGGGCATGACAACCCACTCCAGCATTCTTGCCTGGAGAATCCCATGGACAGAGAAGCCTGGTGGGCTACAGTCCATGGGGTCACAAAGAGTCAGACATGACTGAGCGACTAAGCACGCACACAAAGCTACTTGCGTAGGAAGTGATGTCAGTACCTGAGTAGGTCCAGTACATGAAAACCCTGTTCCTGTCCCACGTGTGAAACCAACTGAAGGTCAGATAAGGAGTCGGTCAGTCAGATGGAGGGGAAAACATCACCTTTGTTGCTGAAAAAGACAAGACTGCAGATTTTATCTTAGCTGTGTTCACTAAGTGACCTTTTTAATATACTTCCAAAATTAAATCTATTTCCCCTTTCAGAGGCTCAACTGGACAATCATGGGACTCTTCCATATGTTCAGTTCAGTCACTCAATCAGGTCCAACTCTCTGTGACCCCATGGACTGCAGCACACCAGGCCTACCTGTCCATCACCAATTCCCGGAGTTCACTCAAACTCATATCCATTGAGTCAGTGATACCATCCACCATCTCATCCTCTGTCATCCCCTTCTCTTCCCACCTTCAATCTTTCCCAGCATCAGGGTCTTTTCAAATGAGTCAGTTCTTCGAATCAGGTGGTCAAAATACTGGAGTTTCAGTTTCAGCATCAGTCCTTCCAATGAATATTCAGGACTGATTGCTTTTAGGATATTCCCTTCCATATGTAAATATACATCAATTTTTAAAGCATTTGTCCACCATTAAGAATGTGAGAAGACAATCCACAGAATGGAAGAAAATTCTTGCCAATCATATATCTGATCAGAGATTTTGTGTGTGGGCTTAATAAACATTTATTGGATTAAGGAATAAACAGAAGGTGCTTAATATATCATCTAGGAATTATATATGGAATTTAGAAAGATAGTAATGATGACCTTATATGTGAGACAACAAAAGAGACACATGTATAGAACGGACTTTTGGCCTCTGAGGGAGAGGGAGAAGGTGGGATGATTTGGGAGAATGGCATTGAAGCATGTACACTATCATGTAAGAAACGAGGCGTCGGTCTATGTTCGATGCAGGATGCAGGATGCTTGGGGCTGGTGCACGGGGATGATCCAGAGAGATGTTGTGGGGTGAGAGGTGGGAGGGGGATTCAGGATTGGGAATTTGTGTACACCTGTGGTGGATTCATGTCGATGTATGGCAAAGCCAACAGAGTATTGTAAAGTAAAATAAAGTAAAAAAAAAAAAAAAGAATAAGTGAATAAACAAAATAGTTTATAATATTTCATTTTCCAAAGATATACTATGCCAATTTTCCATTTATTTTGCCATACTGCATAGAAAAAATATGAAACACTTCACAAATTTGTGTGTCATCCTTGCACAGAGGTCATGATAATCTTCTCTGTATGATTCCAATTTTAGTAAATGTGCTGCCAAAGTCAGCACTGATCAGAGATTTTTTTATCTAGAATATAAAAAGAACAATTGCAGTTCAATAATAGAAAGAAACTTAACCCAAATTTAAAATGAGTAAAGGATCTTAATAGACATTTCTCCAAGAAGGTATACAAATGAACAATAAGCATACAGAAAATGTCCAATACCATTGGGCTTCAAGGTAAGACACATCAAAATCACAAGATAGCACGTCATATCCTCTAGGATGACTAGAATCAATAAATCAGATAACAAGTGTTGTCAAACATATGGAGAAATTGGGATCCTTAAAAACTGATCATGGGAATGTAAAATAGTTCTGTCCCTTGGGAAAACAGTCTGGAAGTTTCTCAAAAGGCTAAATGAAGAATTTTCCTATGACCCAGCAATATCACTCTCAGGGATATACTTAAGAGAAATGAAAACATATGCCCACACAAAAACGTGTATGCAAATGTTCATTGCAGCATTATTCATAATAGACCAAAACTGAAAAGGATCATGAACTGGAGAATGGATTAACAAAATGTGGCATATCCATACAATCAATCAGTGTTTGTCAATAAAAAGAAGTCAAGCACTCATACATGCTAACAACATGGATGGCTCTTGAAAACATTACCCTAAGTGCAAGGAGCCAGACACAAAGAAAAATGTATTGTGTGATTCAGTTTATATGAAATATCCTAAGAGGCAAATCTGTAGAGACAGAAAGCAGATTAGTGGTTGCCTAAGGCTGGTGAGGAATCAGCAGTTAGAAATGGACATGGAACAAGAGACTGGTTCCAAATAGGAAAAGGAGTATGTCAAGGCTGTATATTGTCACCCTGCTTATTTAACTTATATGCAGAGTACATCATGAGAAACGCTGGACTGGAAGAAACACAAGCTGGAATCAAGATTTCCAAGAGAAATATCAATAACCTCAGATATGCAGATGATACCACCCTTATGGCAGAGGGTGAAGAGGAACTAAAAAGCCTCTTGATGAAAGTGAAAGTGGAGAGTGAAAAAGTTGGCCTAAAGCTCAACATTCAGAAAATGAAGATCATGGCATCCAGTCCCATCATTCCTGGGAAATAGATGGGGAAATAGTGGAAACAGTGTCAGACTTTATTTTGGGGGGCTCCAAAATCACTGCAGATGGTGAGTGCAGCCATGAAATTAAAAAACGATTACTCCTTGGAAGAAAAGTTATGACCAACCTAGATAGCATATTGAAAAGCAGAGACATTACTTTGCCGACTAAGGTCCGTCTAGTCAAGGCTGTGGTTTTTCCTGTGGTCATGTATGGATGTGAGAGTTGGACTGTGAAGAAGGCTGAGTGCCGAAGACTTGATGCTTTTGAATTGTGGTGTTGGAGAAGAGTCTTGAGAGTCCCTTGGATTGCAAGGAGATCCAACCAGTCCATTCTAGAGGAGATCAGCCCTGGGATTTCTTTGGAAGGAATGATGCT